>JAMPIO010000254.1:0-128921 GCA_024699865.1 Aphelenchoides fujianensis
TCTCGGCGCTCATTTGCTCAACGCTCGACCGGAATGAGTGGCCGTCTGCTGCTCCTGCTCGCGCTCCTCTCCGTTGGAGCGGCCGCCGAATTCGCGGACGGCTCCAGCGCGGGGGACGTGGCGCTCGTCCTCTTGTCCATCGGGTTGCTCCTGCTCCCACTCTGCCTGCTTGGATCCACTGCGGTCGGCTGCTACTACGTGCTGTCGCGGATGAGTCCTCTTCGCTTCGTTCTCAACTGTTGTGTTTGAAGAAGTCGAGTGCGCCGCGCGAAGTGGACTACCCCTACCCCGTCTACGCGCCCTACAACCCCTGGTTCGGCGGCTACCACCACCCGGGACTCGGCTGGTGGTTGTATCAAAATCACGTGAACCGCCCGCGGGAAGAGCGCGTCGTCCGCACCGAAATCCAGCGACCGGCGGCCGCCCAACCGACCGACGGAGTGGACACGCAGCCGGCGCCCCGCAACTGGTGATCCCTGCTCGTCTCTTGTTGTTGTGTCGTCCGTGAATAAACAATCAACGGTTGTTACTTGACGTGAGCGGGACGAACTCGCCACGGTGGTCGCTTGCGGCTTCCCGTCTTCTGCGTATTTATTCCGAATTCGAGAATGTGAAGTGGGCGGTCAGAGGGTCGACTCGAAGGGCGGGATCCCGGCGGCCTCTTCAGCGGCGAGCAGGCGGCGGAAGGCGGCGTTCACGCGGGCGGGCGAGCAGCTTCTCGTTCGGCTCCAGCACGCGAAGCGGGCGGCCGGGGCGGACGACGAGGTCGGCGATCGTGAAGACGAGCGGCGCCGCCTGCTCGTCGGCCATCACGCGCACGAGCTCCCGTTGGATCGCCTGCAGGTAGCCTTCGGGTTCTTCTTCTGGAACGGAGGGGAATGATCGGATGCTGTTGATCGATTGGAACTCACTGGGGCGGGCGTCCTTCTGTTGCTCCGCGTCGATCGATTGGGAGAGTTCGGCCGTCGCCTCATCTGTTTCCTCCGTTTTGATCGGAAAAGCCGCGGGCTCGGCGTCCATTCGGCAGTCGGACATCTTCTGAAAGCACGCAAGAAATCCTGCCGCAAACGAGGAAGAAACAAATCAGAACGAAAGCGAGGGAAGCGGAGAGAAAGCCGCCGCTTCGATGTCGAAAGAGGGCGGCGAGTCGGCAGTCTGCGGCCGTCCGACGCGCGGGGCGAGTCGGCGTTCACTAGAAGCGGCCGGGCGGGCGGCCGGGCGAGCGGGCGGCGGAGGGACGGAGCGCAAATGGTCGCTTTCCAATCTGCTGTTTGGTTCGAGTCAAAGCGAATCGACCGCCTATCTTTGACGACGCGACGAGGACTCGGATGTTGTTCGCTTTGATGACTCACGTCACAAACGCGATCCCAGCATCGCAGCGGCAAGGTTTGAATGTTGCATCCTCAACCCTTTCCAGCTCTTCGTTCGATCGCCACTCATTCTCTCAACCTTCGGTCGAAATGGGTGGGCCGCCTCCTTCTGCTTCTCTGCGTGGGTCGGCCAGCGGATACCCCCGCACGTTCTCGAAGGATGCGACGAACTGGACAGCGATCGCTGTGATCGTCGGATGCATCGTCGTGCTCTCGCTGTGTTTCGTTGCCTCTGTTATTGTCGCTCTTGCCGTCTTTCTGAAGGTGAGTTCTCTGTTCCCTTCGCACTCACTTCCGGTCTTTCAGAAATCCAAGAAAGAGGACGAGGCGGCCCGCAGCACTCGAACTTGCCAGCCAAACTCCCAACAGCGAGGCCCCACTCACCTACGGGCCGGGGAAACGCGCCCTCCGCCCACCAGACGCGAGAAGCCGCAGAACGTCGTCCACTACTACCCGCCCGCCTACAGCCACGGCGCCTGGGGATGGGGGCATCACCCGGGCGCTTATTGGAGGCACTACGGTTACATGAACCGCCCGCAGCAATGGAGCATCGTCACGCACCGAAATCCACGAGCAACCGGCGGCCGCACAACCGAGCGGTGCGACGGGCGAGCAGCAGACGCCCCGCAACTCGTAATTCCCTTCTGTTTTGTTCGTGAATAAACTATCGATCCTTTTTGTAAAGACGTGAACTGGGGGTGGCCGCTTGTTGGGCCGGGAGAAGGGAACGCAAATCGCGTTTTGGCCGTTGGTCTCCGCGTGCGACAGGCAACCAGCTTGCTCGTGTTGCCCCCTTCCGGCCACCAGTCGGTTGTCGAGCGATCAAAGCGACGTCCAGCGTCTCTCGTTGCTTCGTTGACAAACGACACCGGCGGTCAAGAAGCCCACCATTGCAAGGGAGACTCGTTCCATGCTTCGACGGCCCGAAACACGCCCGATCCCTTCTCTTTTCTGTGACCGGACTCCAAACAAGCAACTTTCACTCTTTACGGCGAGTTTATTCGTCGATCTGCAGTGATTACAACACGAACGGAAACGTAGGAGACGTGAGAGGAAACGAGCACTGATTGCGGGCAACGTGGTCTGAGGTCGATGGGAACGTGAGATTGCGAGAGTAGAGTGAGAAGTAAGAGAGAGCAATGGAAAGCGGAGAGGTGCTCAAGGAAAGGACTGTTCGAAGGACGGGATTCCGGCGGCCTTCTCGGCGGCGAGCAGGCGGTCGAAGGCGCGGTTGACGGCCTCGAGCAGCTTCGGGTTCAGGTCCTGTCGGCTGATCGCCTGCTCGTTCGTTTCGGCCGCGCGCAGCGGGCACGAGTCGGCCCAACGGTTGGCGACCGCCAGCCAGCGGCGGTCCACTTCGATTTTGCAGCGGCGGGCGAGCGGCGCGGAGTCGCCGCCGACCGGACGGTTCGACTTCGCGGCCAGCGCGGGCGAGCAGACGGCGCTTCGGTTGAATTCGGAGCCTGAAACGAGGCGAAATGCTCGGCGGGCGGTCGATCGATCGAACTCACAGCTCGCGTAGCCGCTGGAGGGCTCCTCCGCCCGCTCCTCGTGATCCGCAGCGTCCATTCGGCAGGCGGCCATCACCTGCAAACACGAGAGGAAGCGGTTGCCGAGCAGGAAAAGAAGGAAACAAACCGAAACCAGAAGCTGAGGAAATCGTCTCCGCAAAGCCGGCGGAGTGCGGCCGCGGCCGGCGGAAAGCGGCGAGCGAGCGGTTGGCGTGCGACGAGATCGCGGCGGGAATCGCCGTTCGGATCGAGCCGCTCGTCTTCCGCTCTGTTCGCCCGCTCGCGATCCGGCCGGGCGGCGGCAGCGGGCGGAGCGGCGTGTTGCTTTCGAAATGACGGCGGAAAGGAGCGAGCGAAACGAAAGCGGACGGAAAGAGAAGAATCCGGAGTCAAGCAGAGTAATCTCGTGGACCACTCCTTTCAATCCGATTCGTTCCTCAACCCGCCCAGCTTCTTTCCATTTTCCATCAACCCGTTCCCTTGCTCCTGACCAAATGTTTTGTTTGCGGAAGGTTTATTCGCACAGCACAAAGGAATCAATAGAAGACGTTCTCAATCGAGAGTTTCTTCGGCAGGAGGCGCGGATCGGACGGAAGGGTGGGCGGCGAAGGACGTGCGGAGGAGGGAGTGGGGCCGGTCGACGGCCAGCCGGTAGGACGTCCACGTGCAGACGCGTCGTTCGCTCGGGTCCATGGGGTGCGCAGAAGACGGCTGGCGGCTGTGGATCGTGAGCTCGCCGTTCTCCTCCACGTGCAGCAGGTTGGCGCGGATTGATCGTGATCCGCTCGTTCCACGGGAGGCAAGTGGCGGGGAAGGCCGGCGACAACGAAGCACGAGACGGCCGCCCACTCGCCCGTTTCGAGGTCCAGTCGGCGCACTCGGGGCTGCGCGAAGCGGGGGCGATAGTCCTTGCAGGTCTCCACGTGGTCCAGAACGAAGGCGAAGCGTTGTCGCGGAAGGCGATGGAAGACGGCGAGAAGTCGTTCGGGTATCCCGTTCGTCTGAAGCAAAGGAGATGAGAAGGAACAGGTGGAAAACGGCCAACTTACCCGTTCCTTGTCGACCACCTTCGCTCCAGTGACGACTCCGTTGACCAGATTGAGCGTGTGGATCGAGTGGATGGACCACTGGTCGTGGACGATCGCGTGCAGCCGTCCCGCATGGAAGTGGATGGCGGCGACGCTGTTTGACGGGATTTCGAGCGAGTCTGACCGGCTTGACGCTGTTCGTGAGGAGGTCGACCGAGAAGAAGTGAGTGCGCGACTGCGTCGCTGGGAAGCAGCAGGAGGAAGCGGTCGGGATGGTCGGTCGGGGTGAGCAGCCGGCGGTAGCGTTTGGCCCGCAGGGGCGTTAAAGGGAAACACGAGCGGGGAGGACCTCGAATCGGAACCGGTTGGCTTCCGGGTCCAAAGTGATGCGGGCCAGGTCCTTGCGGGTGACGACCAGCAGGCAGTCCGAGCGGACAACGGCGCAGTCGAGCACCTCCTGATCGAAAGACCAGGCAGTCGCACACAGGAACGTCCTGAAGCGATCGGCGGTGAACAGGCATGAATCAAAGTGAGAACTCGCTTTTTGATGCCCGTGCACGTGTCCAGAACGACGATGAAGCGGCACTCGCGGCGGAAGTCGACGAGCAGCCGGCCGCACGTGAACACGTTTGTGACGGCCGCGTCGTCGGCTTTTCCGTGAATGATTGAGAGGGAGCTCGCGTACTTCAGGGCTTGGGCGCCGATCGTCGACTCCTTGAGGCATCTTCGGGCAGGCGGAAGGTCGGTGGAAAGCGGGAGGGAGGAGGGAGAGGAATGACCGAAAGGTCGCTTGCCGCCGTTTTTATTCGCCCACTCTCCTCGGAGTTTCCCACCGAGTGGCTGTTGCGCAGTCGGGAGAAAAAACGAGTTCAGTTGCTTACCGGTGGAGCCCCACGCCATCCACTGCTGCGCAATGAGAGCAGGCGAGGGGTCACCGGCTGTTTCCCACCCGCCCGAGAATGTTCGTTGCTCGTTCTTCGGCTTTTCTCCAGCGGACGATTAACCGCCTTTCTGCTGGACGACTGCATTTGGAGCAGATTTATTGTGCGGGATTCAAAAACAAAGGAAAAGAGAAGGACATTTGTTGTTCACAGAAAGTGGAGCGGCAGGGGGAGATTGGCGGGCTGAGCATTCGAGAGAGAACCGTTCTTCGAAGGACCGATGCGGAGAGAAAGAAAAACAACGTGAAAGAGAGGAAGGCCGCTCACTTCTCGTCGGAACGCCGCCGCTTCTGCTCGGGCGTCGCGGCCGCATCGACGGCGGTGGCGCCCCGCTTCGGCGACAACTCGCAGCTGCTCGACGTCGTGCTCCAGTTCGCGTCCTCCTCGCCCACGAACTGAACGAGCGGATTGATTGAGCGAATGGAAAGGAGGGCGCTCACCTCCTCGACGAGTTCGTGCAGCTTGGCGGAGAAGATCGCGCGCCGATCGGGAGCGAAGTCCTCCTCCGCCTTCAGGTACACGAACACCATCGTCTTGCCCGGAGATTGGCGGTCGATCTGAAGACAAGGAGAAGGGGGTCAAGGGGACAGAGCGGAGAACCCACCCGCTCCTTCGGGAAGGACCGTCCCTTCAGCGGGCTCTTCTTCGGCGAGTACAGGAGCACGTGCTTCAGCGGGTGGTTGTCGCAGCCGAGGCCCTGGTCCATGACCATCCGCTTGATGTCCAGCTGGTCGGCGGCCACTCCGAGCGCGCCCAGCGCTTCGACCACCTTCTTCTCCTGCCCGTCGGCCAGCGCGGCGTCGGTCAGGTGCCAGCTGCCGATCAGGCGGGGACTGGCGGCGTTCTTTGAGGCGGCGATAGAGCGCCTTGGCCTTCTGCAGGTTGGGGTCCGTCGAGTACTCGATCTGAACGCCGAGGAGGAATAAAGACGGAACGAACCAGTTTGAGCACGCGATCGTCCAGCTGCTTCAGCACGTCCATCTGCTCGAAGGCCTCGCTCATTCGGTACTGCCGGCCGGTGGAGGGGCTCGTGAAGAGCAGGAAGGGATCGGCGGCCATAAGGACGTCCACCACCCTGCAAGCAGCGAGGGGAAAGCGAGAGAAGGGAGAAAGTAGTTGACGCACAAGGACTCCAACCCCAACACCGCCTTTGTTCTTGTAGATCTTCTCGTGTAGCTCCGAGCGGCAGGAGAGCGTCGTGTTCAGCTCGGGGATCAGCTGAAGACGAGGGGGGATGAGGGACGATCTCTTGCCTTCTATCCCACTCACCTTCTCCTGGAAGGCGATCACTTTGTAGCCGAGCCGGTCGGAGTGGCAGGACGAGGAGGCCGCGCGAAAGGACGAGCACCGAGTTCTGGACACAACAAGGAAGCATTGAGGAGTGGAGGGGAGAACAGAACCTTGATGAAAGAGATCCCAACCTTGGACATCGTGGAGTCACGGAGGAAGTAGTCGAACTTGTCCACGTCCAGGCCGCTGTGCGGGTTCGAGACGATGTCGAACAGGAAGGACTTCTCCTTGCCCCGACCTTCCGGCTGCCACTCGCCGTCCTTCACCTGGAGAGCGGAGAGGAGTGGAGGAGGAGAGGGGGGAACAAACCAGCGGCTTCGGCGGGTTGATGAGCTCAGCGATGAATTGGAAGTCCTCCTCGGCTGAGGAACTCCTCAAACGCCGCCTTCACCGTCGGGTTCTCCTTGAGGAGGTGCTTGAACATGGCGATCGATCCCTCCTCGTGCTGAGAGGCGAGGAGTGGGGGCGAAGAGGCGAGAACGAACGAACCTTCCAGTCGGCCGCCGGGTTCGCCCGCTTCATGAACGGGCCGTCGAAGGTGTGCGAGAAGGGGCCATGGCCGAGGTCGTGGATGAGGGCGGCGGTCAGATGCGAGAGCACGCTAGGAGGTGGTTGTGTACGAGCAGGGCGAAGGGTCCGGCTCCAGCACTCCCGCTCACTTCCCGACCAGCCTCTTTTGATCCAGCAGACGAGCTCATCGTTAGGGTTGGTCACGAAAAAGATCCTTTTGACTTCGTCAACCCCACAAACTGGTCCAGTTTATTGCTGAATTCCGAACTTCTTCACGCACATCGATCACTCATTTCAAACGGCAGTTCATCTACTTTGCGCAATTTCCGTAATGCCCTTGGCTCATGTCACAGCGGCAGTCTGAAAGGGAACTTCTTGTTGATTGATGGACATTCCAAATGCTCACTGGGTTCCTTGCAGTCGCTGTCGGACTTGCAGAGGTAGGATGTGCATAGAAACACGGCCCTCTTGAAGGGATTGCGGCCAGAAGCCTCAACTTCGCTGACGGAAACAAAAAGGAGAGCAATGGCGATGACGAAGAACAACGCAAGCTTCATTTCGATTGGAATGTGTTTGGGCCCTTGCTGGGCGCTCTCTTTTTATCCGGGGATTGAACGCTTCGACAAAGGCTTCGTTCATCCATAGTCAATCGAAGCAATGCGTTGAATTCATTGCCCGACCATAAAGAAGAACGAATCAGCAACCACTCTCGTTGTAATTCAAGTGAGCTTTGTGGCAGGAAATGGAGTGGAAACGTGCAAGGAATGAATGAAAGCTGGAGTCTGACCGAACACAGACACGACTGTCCCAGCGACAGAACCCCGCCGGTTTTTCGTCGTCCAGCAGGCGGTCGAAAGCGGCAACCACCCGAGCTTACAGCTTCCCGTTCGCCTCCTGCACTCAAAGCGGACCGTCGACCGTCTTGAAAACGAAGGGTTTCTACCGACCGTCGGCCATCACCTGCCCGAACACTCGTTGGACCAGTTGCGGGCAGCCCGCTCGGACCTCTTTGACCGTTCAAGGGACTACAGAATGCGGAACGTTTTCTGTCGTCTGTTGCTTTCCGTGGTTATCCGTTCTCTTATTTCTAACCAAATGTTTTTAGTTTACACAAGGTTTATTTGTAACAACTGCACAAACAAAGGAGAAATCAATAGAACAAGTTTTCGGCGGAGAGGTGCTTCGGCACGGGGCGCGGATCGGCGGGATGGCGGGCGGCGAACAAGGCGCGGAGGAGCGAGTGGGGCTGGCCGACGGTCAGGCGGTAGGAATTCCACGCGTATTTGCGCTCCTTGTTCGGTCCGTAGGAGTGGGGGCGATGCGAGGAGCGGACGTGGATCGTGAGCTCGCCGCTGTCGTCCACGTGCAGCAGGTCGGCCGGTTCGCCTCGATTGACGACGCCGTCCTCCCACTCGGCGTACCAACAGGAGGCGGCGATCTCGTCCATGAGGGCGCATTCGATGGTCGTCCACTCGCCCGTGTTGAGGTCCAATCGGCGCAGGCGGGGGCGCAGAGTCCAGGCCGAGTGGTCGTCCTTGCGCACCTTCAGTTGGTCCATCGCGTAGAAGAAGTGGTCGTGGAAGGCGGCGAGAAGGGAAGCGCAGTGTATTTCCCTTTCGTCATTCTTGACTTTCAGCACACGATGTCGGCCGTTGGGCCGGAGGTCGTAGCGGTAAGTCGCAACGATGCGCGTCTTGTCCTGACCGAGCACGTAAAGGACTCCCGCGTGAAAGTGGGCGACCGCGAAGCGGCGGCGAGCCGTCCTAAAGGGGGACACGAGTTGGACGGCCAGCGTGTTCGCGTCGAAGGAGATGATTCCGATTTGCCGGCTCAAAATTCAATGATGGTGCAGAGGAAGCGGTCGGGATCGTCGGTGGGGCAAATCAAGCGGCGATGGACGGTGTTTGGCGAAACGTGGAAGCCATCGAGGAAGTCAGCTGAGCGCTCGTTTCGAAGGTCCCCGTCGTCGCGTCCAGGTCGATCCGAGCGAAGAGGTTGTCGGTGACGACCAGCAGGCAGTCGGGGCGCACGATTGCACAATCGATCGCTATGTCCAGCTCGATGGCGCCCGGCGGACGAGTGAACTTCCGGGACGGTGGCGGTGCACGTGTCCAGAACCGACAATGAAGCCCCCGCCGAACTGGAACTCGACGAGCTGGCGGCCGTCAGTGAACACGTTCGACACACGCGGGAGCGTGCGAGTCCCATCGATCTCCGACTCCGAACTCACGTACTTATGGCCATGGGCTCCGATGGTCGTCGCTCGCTGCATCTGCAAGAAGGCGGTGGGTGGGTGGAAGGGGTGGAAGAGAATCCTACCTTGGAATGGGGGGTAGGCGGCTGCGGAGAAGGAGGTGAGTGACGAAATCCCACCGTTGCCGCTTTTTATTCGCTCTCTGGAGGTCAGGGTTTCCCACCGAGCGCCTGTTTCGCAATCGAGAAAAATCGAGAGGTTGGTCGTTGATCGCAAGCGCCTTGCGTAATGAGAACAGGTGCTTGAGAGGTCACTCGGCCGCTTTCTCATCAACGGGACCTGATCGTACTCTTGCACAAGAAACAGCCTGTATTCCTTTTTCACTGCCCTTTGCGTGCCGCTTATGCCGAGACGTCTGCTCGGCCGCTGATCCCGCCGAACGATTCCCTCGCTCCTCTGCATCTACTCGATCAAGAAGCTGCTGCTGAATGGCCGCCCTCACTCCAGGCAACGAAATCATCTTTCGTTTGTGTCGTCTGACGAGCGAGTCCCGACGCCCGACGAGGGCAAAGAGCAAACAGAGGAAGAGGCAGAAATTTGCATTCTGTCCGTCATTCACGTCTTCCATCGAGCAGCGCAGACCACTTATTCGCCACCTGTTTGCCGAGATGTGCGGCCGCCTTTGCTACTCCTCCTCGTGCTCTTCGCCTCAATCGGGCTGATCAACGGAGACAAGGGCACGAGGACCACAACGAAAGGCTCGCGCAAAGCTTCAAAGGAGATGTCCGGCGTGATGATCGCCTTCATGGCGCTCGGCATCATCGCCACGTTGCTGTACATTTCGAGCGGCGTCGCATTTTGCTGCTAATGGGAAAGGGTAATGAGTTTTCCCGCTTTTCCCTTCACTTCCTCCGGCTTTCAGAACGCCCCGTCCTGGTGGTACCCGCGCGTTCGCGTCGTGGAATCGACCAGGGGAACCTACCGCCGCCGCCGCCGGAGCGCCTATTGGTGATTTCTTCCTCTCTTGTCTTGTGTATTTGTGGATTTTGGGACGATAAATAAGGGCTGAAGATCTCCCAAGTGTTTCCCTGAACGGTTCAGAGGAAAGACGAGTAGCGAGCATTAAATAAATGACCAGTAGGGGGTTAACTTCACTGCTGAACGTGCGAAGAAGTGAAGGTAACGATTCCTCGCTCCCCAAAGCTCGTTGTCGGCCGCGAACAGTTGAGTTGAATTCGGCTGTAGCTTTCCCAACCGGAGCGCGAGCAGAAGTTCACGAAGAAGGAGAGATCATTTGTATTCTCCAATTCTCTGCTCGAAAACACCAACCGCATTCCGGTCACTGGTCAAACGCGCGGTCGAAATGAGCGGTCGCTTCCTGCTCCTTTTTGTGCTCTTCGCCTTCATCGAAGCGGTGAACTGCGAGGTTTCGTGGATGCCGAAATTCACGTCGCCGCCGCCGTCGAACTTGGCCGACTTGATGCGGGCGGGGGCGGCCGAGTGGAACGCCCGTTCGGACGAATCAACGGCGCCGCCGCTGCCGGAGACCTCGCGCCCCGTGGACTCGCCAGCCGGCCGCCCCGCAGTCCGAAACGAGCGCGAGTTCGAGCAGCAAAAAAGACGACGGCGTCAATCCCTTCTTTGTCTTCTTCATGGTCTACATCCCGCTGGCAATCGTGGGCTTCGTCATGGGCCAAGTCGCGTGTTGTATGGGAGTGAGTGCCTTCCTTCCTTTCCTTCCGCTCACTCCTCCCTCTTTGCAGCCCGTGCCGGAGATCGAGTACCATTGGTGGAGTCGCGATCGCGAGCGCTACCCGCTGCAACAGGCAAGAACTCCCATCCGTCCCTTCATCCCGCGTGTGTTGCAGGCGCTCATCAACAACAAACGGCGCCTCGAGGAGGCGAAGGAGTGGCGGAAGCTGCAGGCCCGCCGCCCAGCGCACCGTCCGGTGCAAGCCGCCTGTCCGCTACGAGCCGAGCGAGACGTTCGTCAGCCGCGGAGAAGTCCGCAATTGGTGATCCTCTTCGGTGTGTTTGTTGTGCGAGAGAATAAACGAGTGCTAGTCGTTTGATTTGCTCCTACTCCCACTCGGCACGAGTCCAATTCAAAGGCAGATGAATGGGACGCTAAACAAATAAGAGAAAGCGGGAAGCCGAACTGCCGACCGCCCGCTTGTTGCTGGCGAAGCAGCGCGACCTGTCCTGTTGGCTTCATGCGTGAACAAAGACAAGCGGGATCACGGCGAGCGGAAGCGAAGCAGAAATGAAGCGAGCAATCGGTCGAATATGCATCCAACCTCTAACCACTCGTTCCAACAAACTCCTCTCTCCCCTCATTTGCTCAACGGTCGGTCGAAATGAGTGCCCGCCTTCTCCCGCTCGTCTTCGTGCTCCTCGTCTCTGGCGCGATGGCCACAAACTACAAGGACCATTCGACCACCAGCCTTTCCTTCTACTACGCGATGATGTGCTTGCTCCATCGTTTGGATCTTCCTGGTCATCTCGGCCGCCGTCATGGCCAACATCGCTTGCTGCATGGGGGTGAGTTCTTTCCCTTGTTCTTCTGCCCACACACTTCTGTTTGCAGCCCGTCCCCGAGGGCTACAACATGTGGGCGCAGCACCAACGACGCCCCTCGAACAGGCGCTCATCAACAACAAGCGGCGCGTCGAGGAGGCCAAACAGTGGCGGCGGGCGCACGGTGGTGCTGAAGCTTGAGGGCCGTCCAGCTCATGAATCTTTGTTCCTTGTGCTCGTGAATAAACGCTCGTGACGAGACTGCTTGTGAAAGGATCAGAACGTCATCAAGCAGACCGGTACGTCAAAAGAAACGAGCAGCAATCATCCCTCCCGTTTCTCGACCGCCCGCCATTCCGCTCGTCATTTGTTCACGCTCGATCGAAGTGAGTTGCTGCTCTTGACTGTCGCTCTCAACTCCTGAACCACTACGATGAGCAACGGAAAGATGGGCGCTGGCGGGTACCTCGGGATCGCTTGCGTCGTCCTCTACTTCGTTGTGGCCATTGCGGCGGTCATTCTGCAGCTCATCGCCTGCTGCTGCTGGGGAGTGAATTCTTCTCTTCGTTTCTCGCTCCTTCCTCCTTGCAGTCAACTCCCAAATGGTCGTGGTGTCTCGGGCGCTTCACGATGCCGCTCGAAGCAGGCGCGCATCGAGAACCACCGTCGCTGTCAGGAGGCGAACGAGTGGCAAAAGCGACTCGCCGGCCATCGGGCATGAACCTTTTGAATTTCCTTTTTTGTTGCGGGAATAAACGATCGTCTTTGTTGTCCGAGGTGCGCGTTGCTGTCCGTTAGCTAAACGGCGTTGTTTCGCCCCCGACGACCCACTCGATCGCAAGTGGCCTGCGAGTCCTTTCGCCGCGATGAACCCTCGCTGGGAACTCCGCCCGTCTTTTGTTCGCGAAAAGGGCAACGAGGCGAATGGCCGTTCGGAGAGGCGGCGAGTGCCCGCCTTGTTTTCAAATCGGGCCGCCCGTTGCGCAATGAGAGTGGGAACGCGGCGCCGATCGGAGGCGGCGTACGGCGACCTTTCCGGCCGGGCGGTCGGGCTTTCTTCTGCCTTTCTCCGCGATCGACTCTCCTTTTCCGCTGCTTCCTTTTAGCCGGTGGAGAAGAGGAGGAACGCGACCAGGACCTCTCCTCTTTCCTGACCGATTGTGGAGGAAGGTGTGCGTGATCATTTTGTGAGACATCGTGGTCGACTCCCCGTTTCCCTTGCGTTCCTTCCCGCTCCAATCACCTCTCTTTTCAGCTCCGATTATGGCCACGTGGATGAGCGAGAAGGACCAGGAGGACATCGAGTTCACCCGCGCGCTGATCGGCTGGATGCAGTCGGCGGACGACCCGCAGGCCACCGCTCCGAAGGGAGCGCTGAACGAGCGCCAGCGGAAGGCGAAGATGGCCGAGCGGCTGAAGCGGCTGGGCGCCGGCCAGCAGTCGGCGGCCACCACGCTCGAGGTGAGTCTTCCCTTCTTCTTCGTGTTTACCCCCTCGTCTTACAGTTGACGAACCTCTTCTACGAACACGCCACCGTTCTGGAGCCGAACGGCGCGTGGGCGAAGAAGGCGGCGACCGTCTCGAACGACTCGTCGGCGTCGGCCGACCAATCCGCCGGCACCTCGAAGGACGCCGAGCAGGAGGCGGGCACCAGCCGCGCGGACACGCACGACCCCTCGCCCACGGACACCAGCGGCAGCTCGGCCAAGAGCAGCGAGCAGTGAACTCATTGCTTGTTTAATTCCTTCTTTATTCCAACTCGAACAAGCAATAAACTTTCAGTTTCTTTCACCGAACTCCGTTCCACTGGGTATTTTATTCGCTTGAGTGAATTCCCGTTCAACTCCCATCGAACAACCATTGAAGAGAAGAGGGGGTGGGTGGGTGGGTACAACGCAAATGAACCAAAAGACGAGAGCCCGCATTGAGTGACTGATTAGGAAATCCGATGAGTGGACGGCGGCGTTATTACTTGCCGTCGACCTCCTTCTTCGCTCGACACACAAGAACGGATGGATCGCTTTGGAGTGAGGCGTGAGAAGAGACGGTTGGACGAGGAAGAAGCCGCTGGATCGAATCCAATGATTATGAGTGGAAAAACGAAACAAAAGAAGGGAGCTTGAGATCAAATGGAACGATTCACTTCGTCTCGTCGACCCCAAGGAAAGCGCAAGGAAATTAGCAAAAGGACAAACAAAAGGAAGGAAGAGGGAAATCCCGTGTGGATCACGATTTGGACTGCGAGTTGGACGCCGACTGGCCGGCGGGCGCATTCGATTGGGACGACGACGAGGAGGAGGAGCCGGCGGCCGTGCGGAAGAGGCGCTGAACGAGGCGACTCGGCGACAGCTTGCGCGTGGGGACCGGTGGTCTGCAATTCGAAGAGGAATTAATTGAACGAAGATCCATCGATGGCCGCTTACCGCTTCACTTGCTGCTCGTGCTTCGAGCCGTCCGGCTGGGCGGTCGGCTGCTCGCTGCGGGCGGCCGCACGAGGCTGGAGTTCCGTCGGGCGGAGGCGACCGGCCGACGACTTCCGCTGCTGCTGCTGCTGCGGGGGCGGCGGAAGTTGCGGCGGCTGGTTGGCGGACGGCCGGCGCTCGAGCAACGTCGACGGGCGCGGGATGGGCGGCGGGACGCTCTTCGGGTCGCCGGCGCTCGCCGTCGGCTTGGGCGGCGGGATCGGCGACTTGGCGCCCGACGCGACGATCGTCGGCAACACGCGCTGACCACCGCTCGTCGCCGTCGCATCCGAAGGGCGATGTTCTTTGCGGACGGCGCCCAGATCGCCGACGGACGCCCGCTGGAACGGTCGGGGCGCATCGGCCGGTCTGGGCGACTCGATTTCGATCGTCGGGCCGGCGGTGTGCTTCCGGCGTGGGGCCGCCGACGGCCGCACGTCCTGCGCGCCCTCCTCGTCGACGCCGGGCAGCTTCTCGCCGGTCGGCATCAGGATTTGGTGGCCGGACGCGCGCCGATGGCCGAGGACGCGGGCCGGCGGCGGCGGCATCGCGCTGCTCGAGGAGGAGCTCGCCGTCGAGTGGGCGACCGGCTGGTCGATGGCGCTCGCCGAGTAGTCGAAAGCCGTCCGATCTTCGGACATCCGCTTTGCCTGCAACCACCCACCGATCAGTCGGGCAATCAACCAACGGAAACGAACCATCGAGACGTTCGGCGATCCCGAGCTGCCGCCCACTTGCAGGTGGGTGTCGTTGAGGAGTTGGCTCATCGGTGCGGGGCTCAACGACAACGCCGCCACGCCGTCCTGGCTCGAGGCCGAGCGCGGCATGAAGGACTGCTTTTGGGAGGAGGCGCCCGGCACGATCTCGCCGGTGCCCCGCTTGCCGCTCAGCCGCCGGAACAACGCCGACGTCTTGCGCGGCTTCTTCTCCATCGGCACGCGCCGCTGCTGCGGTTTGCGCGGCTTCCGGCGGAGCAGTTTGCCCACCTGCCGGCGGGCGTCCCCCTCGCGGATGGTCGTCGAGTGGAGCGGCACCACGTGGAGCAGGATTTCGTTGCCCGATGAGAGCAGTCGGTGCATCAACTGCGGGTGGGTCATGTTGTGGACGGGCTGGGTTTGCACGTGCGTGAGGAGATCTGAACGAACGATCGGAGTGAACACAACGAATGCTACAAGAGCTCACCGTTCTCCCGCAATCCCGCCTCGTCGGCCGGCGAGTTGGCGCGAACGGCCGCAATGATGTGCTCGATCGAGTAGTATTCGGACGATTCGCTCACGTACACCCGCACCGAGCGGATCGTAAAGCCGAAGCCTTTGGATCCCTTGCTGCAATCAATGCACTCACTCCGCTCCTCTGCTTCGAGCACTCACCGAATGACGATCGGCTTGCCCATGGCCGTGGGAGAGGGATGGACCGCCTGCTGGCCGCTGCCTTGATTCGGCTGGGCGGCCGACGACGAGGCGGGCGGCACGGGCGACGTGGGAAGAGCGGCCGGGAGCGGGGAGTTCGGCTCGAAGGACGACAAACTCGAGCGGGACTGGGCGTCGGGCGAGGGCTGCGGGGCGGTGGCGTGGTAGAAGATGGACGTTTGAGAGCCCAACTTCTCGCCGCCGTTGCCGCTCGTTTGGATCGCCGTCGTCGCGGTGGAGGCCGAGGAGGAGGCCGACGAGGGGATGTACACCCGCAACGACTCCGTTCGCTTCGCCGTGTTCGGCGACGACTGGGCCGATTGCTGCAATCAGACGAGGGGTGAATGAACACAAGAATGCCATGAACTCACCGATTTGCTCAACGCCTCCGGCTCGGCACTCAACGTGGCGCGTCGCGGCTGCGGATTCAGCGGCGGCGTGGAGGGCGGCGGCTGCTGATCGCAGGAGCTGATCGCAAAGCGGGGCAACGGCGAGAAGTTCGTCGTTTGCCGTCGTGCGGGCACTCCGCCTTCGGTCATCAGCAGGTAGGAGGCGTCCATCGAGGAGTCGGTCGAGGAGCAGGTGTTCAAGCAGCCCGTCCCCGTAGTGCCGCTGCTCGACGTCGAGTAGTTCGCCTGGCGCTGGGCGGAGAACCGCTGGCGGAGGAGGATGGCCGACGGGGAGGTGGGATCGTCGCGCGAGCTCGTGCCCGACGGGATGGGCGGCTGCTGATTCGCGGGCGTCGAGCTGGAGGCGACGACCGTCGGAGCGGTCGAAGTCGAGGAGCTGGGCCCGTCCGACGCCTCCGCTTCGTTCTTCGTGCTCGCCGCCTGCACCGAGGGCTCGTCGATCGAGTGGGAAGGCGGTGGGATGGGCGAGGAGGCGGCCGCCTTCAACGCCGCCAGTTGGGCCATCGGGATGTCCATGGCGGTGATCGAATGGCGCGGCGAGGCGGTGGAGAACGACCAGAACATCGGGACTCCCGCCGCACCGGCCGCTCCGCCGTTCGCCTCCTCCTCGTCGCCCGACTCCACGTCGTGGTTGTAGCGGTCGGTGCGCGAGTCGAAGTACGAGGTGTCCTCCTCGTTCTCCAGCTGCGGCACGAACTCCGCCTTCTGCCGCAGGAGCGAGTTGAAGTCGAGCGAGTCGAAGAACGGATGGGCCGCGACGTCCGCGGCTCCGCCGATCGTCCCCAACCGGTCGACCGGGTTCTTCTCGAGCAGCATTTGAATCAATGACTCGGCGTTCGGGTCCAAGGCCTCTTCGCCCTCCGGGTACTCCACTTCCTCGTTGATGATGTTCGTGAACAGCTCCTCGGGCGAGTTGCCCATGAACGGCACGATTCCGATGAGAAACTCGTAGAGGATGATCCCGAGCGCCCACCAATCTGCAACCAGAGAGGGAGGGGTAGAGGCAAATGTGTGGAAGAAACGAACCGACGGGTTTTCCGTAGCCCTGCCGCAGGATCACCTCGGGCGAGACGTACTCGGGCGTTCCGCACAGTTGATTGTCCTTGAACTGTTGGGTTTCGTTCAGGTAGCCCTCGGAGACGAGGATCGTGCGGTTCATGAGGCCGATCTTCGACAGCCCAAAGTCCGTGAGTTTGATGTGACCTGAAGCAACGAGCGGTCAGTCCGATCCTCCACTCTGCCGCTTACCGATGGCCGTGATCAACAGGTTGTCGGGCTTCAGGTCGCGATGCACGATCCCGCACGAGTGGAGGTACTCGATGGCGAGCACCGTCTCGGCCACGTACAGCCGGGCGACTTCGATCGGCAGGACGCCCGCCGACTTCAACAAACTCGCGCAATCGCCGCCCTCTACGTACTCCATCAGCTGGAAGCAACGAAGAGGATTGAGGGAAGCAAGAGGAGGACACGCACCATGCACAAGTACTGCGGCGTCTCGAAGCTGCCGTAGAAGCAGACGACGAACGGGTTGTCCGTGAACGTGAGGATGTCCCGCTCGGCGAACACCTGCAAGCGACAGCAGTAAATAGATGAAATAGAGAAGGAGAAACCCACCTGCTCGACTTGATTCCGCAGCAACAGCGTCGTCTTCTTCATCTTCTTCAGAGCGAACCGCTGGCGCGTCTTCTTCTGCCGCACGAGGTAGACCGCTCCGTAAGCGCCGTTCGAAATCAACCGAATCGTCTCGAAGTCCTCCTCTTTGGGCGCGTTGGCGGTGAGTGCGCGCAGCTCCGCCTCGGGATCCTCGGCTTGAGCGGCTGCTTGTCCAGCCGTCGCTCCGGCGGTCTCGAAACCGCTAGGCGGCGCGACGGTCGACGGCGTCACGGCGAGCTCGGGCGGCGGCGTCGAGCGATCGGTGATGAGGTTCTTGTTGAGGCCGAGCTTGTCGATGATGTACTGCGGCAGGTCGGGCACGCGGGCTTCTCCCGCACCGAGTTGATTGCGGACGGCGCCTTCGGTCTCTTCGAGCAGTCGGTAGAAGCCCTCGGGATCGAATTCGAGCGACTCTAGCAGGCGGGCGGTGCGCGCGACGATCATCAGCAGCTGCTTGGAGATGGAGGCGAGGAACTTGAGCGATTCGGACGACGTCTTCTGCCGGGCGTCCGCCAGCGACTCCTCCAGCCGGATGGACATCTCGCAGAAGTAGCCGCTCGTGAGCTGATCGTCCCGACTCTTCTGCAGACAGTCGGCGGCGATCTCGCAGATTTGGTGGTGGATGAAGCGAGTCGCTCCTTCGGCCAACACGCGCAGCAGGGCGGGATTCGGCGGCGGCAGGTCGCCGGTCGCCATCGTCGAGCGACGGCTGTTCGAGTACGAGGTGGTCGACTGGCTCTCGTTGTTCCACTGCTGCTGCTGGTGCGCCGAGACGTGCCCGTAGCCGAACGATCCGACGATGCTGTTCGAGGAGTTCCCGTACGGCGTTGTGCACCCGAGCTGCAAGCCGAAGAATTCCATTAAATGCGATGAGCAAGGAGAACTTGCCTGTTGCTGGTTATACGACGACCGGAAGACCACCTTGCCCGGCTCGATGGCCGTCGCCGAATCGGTGGCCAGCGGGGAGATCGGCCGCGGGATTGGCGACGTCGGGCGGCACGGGGAGGACGGCCGGTGGTGGTGCGACGAGCCGGAGCCCAACGTCGGCGAGTGGGGCGGCGGGCCCACGCTCGCCGAAGACACTTGAGAAGCCGAGGTGGCGGACAGCTGGCGGGGCGGCAGCCGGTTGGGCATCGATTGAGTCGAGTCGTCCACGGCCGCCGACGAACCGGCCGCTCCCAACGCGAACTGCAGCGGGCTCGCCGGCCGGTCGAACGAAACGGACGACGTGAAGCCGCTCAACGGCGCGTTGGTGGCCAGGAACTGCTGCAGGCGGTGCTCCATCTGCTGCTTGGCTTTCGGGAATCGCTCCTTGTACAGCTGGGACATCGCGTTCATGGACGTGTCCACGAACTGGTCCGCGCCGAAGCGAACGGGGCTCCTGCAACACACGACCGCATTCAATGCGCTTCTTCTTTCCGCTGAGAACTCACGACAAGCTGCGCGAGCGCGGTCGGTGGCCGCCGAAGAACGCCTCTTCCACCGACGGATAGGAGTCGTTGCTGTCGTAGCGGTTGCTGAAGCGCAAGTCGCCCAACACGTCCACCAGTTGCTCTTGGGATGAGTACTCGCTCTGAAACGAGAGAGTAATTGGATGCCGAGATCAACGTTTATAAAGAGGATTGACGCTGAGTGCGCAGAAGAGTCAGTTTTCTCTTTTAAGGGTCAATTTTCACACACACTTTCCGGCACAAACGAAACACAAAAACAACTCCAGCAAACTTACGGACAACGCAGAGATGCTTCCGGGCGTTCCGTAGCCCGAGCTGGACGGCAACGAGGCGAGCGACCAGCGGCGATTGTCCGCAGCGGCCGCCGCCGAGTGGTGCAGCAGGTAGGGAGCGGCCAACGAGGAGCCCGACCGGAGGCCGCCGTGCGCGTGATGCCGCGAGTGGCCGTGCGCGTGGTGATGGTGAGCGGCCCCGGAGTGATGCGAATGGTGAGCGTGGGCCGAATGGTGGCCCGAACCGTGCGCGCTGGCCGCCTCGCCGCCGCTGTTCACCGCGACGAGCGGCCGTCGTCGCCGGCGCATCGACGGCATCTTCGGGAGGGCGCCCGCAATCGACGGCGCCGAGTGGACGCCCGAGGTGGGCTCGGAGGACGAGGACTCGAGGCCGTGCGCACTCAACACACTCATCCGATGCCCTCGATTGTGGCCGTGCCCGCCGAGGAAGACGGACGCTTTCTGCAATCATTGCAGCGATTAGAAGCTTTCGGATGCGCGGAGCTTACGCGGAAGCGAATCGCCGACGCGGGGCTCAAGTGGAGGGCCGCCTGGCCGCCGCCGGTGGCGCGTCGACCGCACGGGCTCACGGAGAACGTGTACAACTGCGGGTCGGAGTGGCCGAGTGTGTTCCGCACGCGGTTCATGTTCGAGTGGGACGAGCAGTTCGACGATGGGTACTCGTAGACGGGCAGGTGGAATTCTGCAACAAACAGTCGGTTAGAAGAGTTTCACGGGCATTCTCTCGACCCACCTCCTCCGCGCATCGCCGGAACGCAGGCGGACGGCCGCCGGGTGCCGCCCGACCGCCGACCTCGCGAATCGCCGAGCAAGAAGGGCCGACTCGCGGAGTGAAGGCTCATCGCTCGCTCGGGCAGCTGCTGCTGCTCCGGATGCGCCTCCGACTGGGAGCGCTGCAGCGAGGAGCCGCGCGGATGGACGGCGATCCGATGCAGCGAGAGGGAGTTCTGCGATCCCGCGGGCGGTTGGGGCGAAACGGAAGACATCGCGGGGGAGTGGGCCAAATTGTGCGGGTGCATCGACGGCGAGTGGTGGTGCGAGTGTTCGGCGGCGATGCCCGACGGTCCGGCGACCTGGCCGGCGGCGATCGTCGTCGGGATGTTCAGCGAGGAGCCCGAGTTCGTCGAGTCGCGGTTCGCGCGGAAGGACTGCCGCTTGTAGAAGAACCCGTACATGCTGCCCGAATCTGAAACAAACAAGCGGGATAAAAATAGCCGCCCAGTTGACTTCTAATTGATTCGAACAAGACGGAAGGCATCCGTTTACGCGCCCCGACTCTTCTGTTCCGCCGAGCGGTCTTTCGGCTCTTGGCGGGCGTTCTTTCGAACGGAACGGAACGCGCACTTGCGGCCCCAATTTGTGTTCAATTAAAACGAGGACATGGGCGCCGAAAGCGGCTTCTGCTTTGATGAATGCCGCCCTCAATGGAGTGGAGTGAATGAATGAACCCGGCCAGCGAGTGCAATCGTCGAAGACATTCCCCTCCTCGTCCCGCTCGATTCATTCGGCCGACCGGAGCGGGTATTAACAAACGAAAAGACGGCGGCCGGGCGCTCGACGGAGCATGCGGGAGATGTTGGTGCGCAATTCGAATTTAGAGCCGTCCATTGTTGAGTCCAACGGCCGACTGGGCGGCGGGCGAGTGGCCAAAAATACCGCCCGACCCCAAGCGGAAGGCGCAGAGCGGCCGAGTGTTTTGTTTCGGCGAGTAATTTGCCTCACCGAAACGGGCATTAGGCGCGCGAAATGCAAGAGCGTTGTACTGGACTCCCACTCATCCGTGCTTTGAGTAACTGCCCGAAGCAATCGAATCAATTGCAAAGAACTGATACAAGAGACATGAAATCGAACCCAACGACTAACAAAAAGAACCTTCCGCTTTCTTCGAACCGAAACTCAAATCTCGGCTGTCAACATCGCCGGCCGGCCGGCGGATGACGACAAACGACGGCCGTCGTCATTTTTGCACCACGCGAGCGAATCGGCGAACCGACGACAAAAAAGCGCGCAATTGGCAACAATCCGGCCGGGCCGCTAATGAGTACGCACTCCCGCCCGCCCGCTCCGCCCGCCATCCGCCTTTGTTCTCCACTCCTTCCGCTTTGCGTCCGCCGGCCGACCGGCTTGTGTCCAAATTTGGATCCCCCTCCCCTCCCCGCTCTGTTGCTGATGCCATCTTCCACTCGCTTGTTTTCATTTCGAGTCGAGCGAACACTCGGCCACGTTTATTGACCGCACCCCACGGAAAGAAGCCACGCACCTCGGCCCGCCCGCCCGCCCAATCATTCGACGTGGGCCCAATTGTTCGCGGAGAACCCGTGATTTCTTTTGGTTGGCCGCGAGTCCAAAAGAACAATTGGGAGTGACGCGAATCGCGTCTTAGGTCCGGCCCGTGCACGTGTTTCCGTGCGGAGATTGGACGCGCGTGGGAACCCGCCAGAGAGATGAGGATCACGTGTTTGTGCCCCTTCCCCGATGCAATTCGCAACTCCAACTTTCCCGTTGTGCATTTCAAATGCACGAGCACAAATGATCCCGCCATTGCCCTTGAAGAAGACTCACCGGAAGCGCTCGATCCGTGCCGCTGCAGCGAGTGCGTGGACGAGCCGCAGAAGCGGGGGCCCGCGTGCGCGGCGGCGGCCGTCGGCGTGATCAGGCCGCCCGTCGAGTGCGCGGACTCGTTCAGCGCGCAGATGGTCGTCGCCCGTGAGGCGGTGGTCGGGCTTTCGGCCGCTCCGCTCCCGCCTAGACAGCAGGCGAGTTCGGTGTCCGAGTCGGAGGCGCCGGCCGCCAGCACGAGCGAATTGCGGAGGAACGGCGGCGAGTGGGCGCTTTGCGAGCGAACGGGGCGCGAGAGGACCGGCGACAGGAGGATCGTGGGCGACACATTTCCGCCGGCAGGTGTTGACTGAAAGCAAGAAAGGCGATGAGAAACGAACAGCTGCAAGTTCTGATTGGAAAACAAGCGTGAAATCATTTCGGTTCGTGCACACTCGTTTCTCGTACGTACGCCGCCCTCATGCAGCTGCTTTTTTGTTCTCTTTGGTTACCTGAGTCGAATGAGGTCGCAGCAGTCCAGCGCCCAACAACTCGTTGGGCGGCGTCTCGTTGTCGTCTTCCGAGTACGAGGCGAAGCTGTTCGAGCGGGTGGAGTTCGCGTACATGGCCGGCGAGAGCATGTTCGGATAGGAGGTCATTGAACTGGTGGTGGATTGCTCCGAGTAGGCCGAGGAGTTCGAGCAACGACGAGGCGGCGGCGAACACAGCCGGGGGATGTCTTCGGGCATCGGATCGCAGCGCGGCACTTGGAGGAAGCAGTTAGCGCTCAGGCCCGCCGGCTTGCCGCCTCCGTCGCCTCCGCCGCACGCGGCGAGCGTGAAGGTGGGCGGCGAGTGGGCGCGCGGATTCTCGCCGTCGGCCGGCTCTTCGGATCGCCGCCGGTTGCGATGCGGCGAGATCGGCAGGTCGGGCGAGTCGGGCTCCGAGGAGGGCGGTGAGGGCGGATTGAGGAGAATCCGAATGACCGACAGGTGGGACGCCAGGCGGCGCATTCGCGAATTGCGAATCATTTGCGGCATCCCGTCAATCAAAGAGAACAAATCCGAGAATTATTGCATCGATGATTACCCAAAGCTACAAGAAAGAAGGATGATCACGAGTGAGCGAAGGGATGGCACGTGCACGTGGTCCGGAGAACTCGACGACCTTTCAGTGGTGAGATCATCGGAAGCCAAAAGTCCAAGAGCACGGAAGACAATTCGAGGACGTGCGGACGGAAGAGAATCCCGCTGAGCGAGTGGGGGCAAGCAAGTGACTAACATCCCGCTTCTTCTGTCAGAAGTCCGTGAATCAACGATCAAACCCCGCCCTTCGGCACAATTATCGACAAAGCAGGGCATCCTTCCACTATCCGAGTGATGATTGCGGCCATCCGAAAGGTGAAAAGTCGGCTGCCAATGGATGAATCTGCCGACCAACGCGGTAATTACCGCCCTGTGTTTCGCAAAAGAACGAGGAGATTACCGACGGAAGGACAGTGCGGATTTCCATTGGATTGTTGCTATTTCCAGCTCCACGTACGCACTTGACTAATGTGCACGAGAAGGACGGCGAAGAAGCCGTAGAGGAGAGTCGGCTGACGGCAAACGACCCCACGGCGTTAAGCTTCTCGTTTGACGTCCGCTCGCAACGATGCGTTGTTGCAAAAGAAAGCAATGGAAGGAGTGCGTAAAGCGGGTGACTCAAGAAGCCGTGTGTTCAAAACACAACGACCATCGAGTAACCAGAGAGATTTATCGAACATCTTGAGTGAATGGCCGCTAATTGACACTCTTCATCGGATGTTTCCACCTCAACAGAAAGAAGCGAAGCTCGCGCCTGTGGTCAAGAGTCGACCCCCGGCCTTCCGCTCAAAAGTGCGGATTTGGCCTCGGGCCGCCGCAAACTTCGAAGCGGGGAGTTTAATTCGATTACTCGCGCCCCATTCGGTCGCCCGAGCGGCTTTGAGTCGGGCGAGCGAGACGGAGGCGACAAATCGGGACTTCCGCGGCCGACCGCAACGAGCGAACGGCGGCTGGTCGTAAACGAGCGGGAATCCGCGGCCATTTTATTGACTCCAACCAGCGGCTTTAATGGCCGCCCAACGAAGGAAAGGACGCCCTTTCGACTCCTGCAAATCCCCCGACTAATTCGCACTTCTTTCGGCGGCAGGAATCCGCCCGCAACCGCCGCTTTGTGTTCTGCTCGACGCCCGACTGGCGGCACGCGATCGGCCGCCCGTGCAAGAGTGCAAGAATGTTGCAGCGGTCAAAGAATCTCGAACGAACAAAACCAACGGACAGATCGTGGGAACCTTCGCTTCGTTCCTGAGATCAAAGACGAGCAAGCGAGCTCTTTCGACCTCTCGTCTTCCGAGAAGGCGGTAGTCGAGCGGAAGAACGTGATTTTCCCACCGACGGCGGCCGTCAAAAACGAGGAGTGACACCATTTGACAGCGAATTCCAACAACCTGCTCGTCATTCCCAGAAGAATTGCGATAAACAAAGGGTTGTCCACAAAGCAACTCAAGAGACAACCCGAAAGAACAGAAAGAATTCCAAAGACTTCCCCTTGCACCGCGCAAGTCGAGTCGATTCGAAGCGGAAATTGGAGCCGAAAGCCTCGGATTGATGCGGCCGGAGGGCTTCGCGCCCCGAATGCAATAAAAACCGACCCGGAAGCCCCGCCAGCCGCCAACAAGCGACTCGTGAGCGACGGCGCGACGTCCAGCAAGCGGATGATGAGCGGCAGCCGGATGGCGGGCCGAATGACACGCCAGACAACCACGAGGAAGATCTTGCATTCATTAGACGGTGGAAGACAATCCACAAAGACGGACACAAAGCGTCGACTCGTTCGCTAATCTTCGGGTCGACCGAACAGACGGTCGGGCCGCTTTGACGTCCTCGAGCAAGTGAGTGAGTGAGTGGATTAGACGGCCGGCCAGTGCTGAAGTTTTGATCCAAAATGTCAATCCTCTTTCGACGACAAAAGTGCACCTTTGTGAGCAATCGAGAGAATGGACGTGAAAGCACTAACAAAGGAGACCACAAGGCAATCGGAGGAAATCCCCGCTCGTTTGTTACGCAACGAGTCGGCCGACTAATTCGACGTGAAGGAAGACCCACGAGGATTCGGGCGTCTAGTCTGCCGACAGTCATGATAGGAAAGTTCATAGTCGATGAGGAAGGTGGGCGAAAGGTGCGAGTCTAGGGGATAAGCATAGCGATAAGGACACAGAAAGTTAGACACGAACGACGGAACGAGTGAGAAGTTCCAGCAGTATCGTTCTTTCTCGTTCTTTTAAACCTCCTTTCTTCCACGTCTCCAAGGAGAGAACAATGAAAGACGGCGGAAGAGAACGTCAACTCAAACGGAAGTTCGCGGACGCGATTTCCGCTCGCCTTTTTAATTCCCACTGCCTTCCGTTGGCAACGGCAAGCAAGAGCGAAAAAGTCGATTGTTCCTCTCGACCTTGCAAAGAACGAAGCAAAGAAAGGATCAAAGAACCCGCCAGAGAACTCTCCTTCTTATCCTTCAACACGACTGAAGGTTTCTGACCTTTCAATCGACGACATCCTGGCTTAATTAAAGCCGGCAAGACGGGCGGAAAGAAGTGGCAAATTGACGGACATTGCGGCCATTGGGGAGTGACATCAAGGGCACCAGGAATGGAATGAATTCGTGGATTCGTGTGCATTCCGCTGGGTTCATTGACGGCAACAAGAAGCCACTTCGAGTGCACTTTCAAAACAGCCGACGATTTCGTACGTTCGCGAGCGGAAGTCGCCGCTTCTTTTGGGCGGCGGCCAAAGCGGCGCGGAATTCGGCGGCAAAATTTGCAGCCAGTCAGCAAGCAAGCGCAGGAACACGCGGAATGCAAAGAAGGAATCCCGTAGCGAGCACTTCGAATCGAAAAAACAAGCGACTTTATCCCAAAAACCGACTGCTTTTGTCCGCGAGATCATGAGCGCCGAGGGACGCGAATCCAAGAATACTCGTGCAGAACGATCCCAAGAACGAAGAAGAGCGCCGTGGAGTAGAACGAGGGGATTACTGGCGACTCGCATGATTCCGCCGTCACTTGCAAACAGAAAGCGGCCACAAAGCACAGCAATTTCCTTTCCTCCCTCTTCTTTGCGCCGTATTCACGTCTTCTCGACCACGAATCGTCCCTCACGTGTCGTTGGGCCAAAGAGCAAGAGAGAACGCTGGTGAGCACTCGCTCGTCACAAATCCGCTTGTGTGTGACGACGACAAGCCGGAAAGTTACGCACAGGCGGGATTAAAGGTTCTTTGAAGCATTCCAGCTCGAAAGTCGTTAAAAGGACACAAGAAACACACGAGAAAAAAGTGACTTCCGTTGGTTTGTCTCCAAACTGCGGGGAGTTCCCAAAGCGGTCGCCGACGTCCAAAATTAGCCGGCCGTCCACAAATGAGGGGATGCGTGGGAATCCGCACGCAACAAAAAGGAGCGGCATGGACGGCGGCCGGATGCAAAGAAGCGTAAAATGAGCGCCGAATGCAACAGTCGAGATAACGAGGCGGACATCCGAGCCGCAACCGTCGGCCGGGTGTCGGAGGAAACAAGTGGGCAGACGGCGGAGAGGTCCACTCGTTAACCACTCGATTCGCAACAACCGTTTCGTTCGATTCGATTCAAGAAAGACGGCGACCAATTGAGTTCCATCTCACGGCCACCGTTCCCACGAATTCCCACGAGTTCTCCGTAAAGAAGGACGGACAGAGGGGTAACCAGAGAACCGACAATGAAATCATGTGATTCAATCGACTATTAGATCCAAAACGGGCCAATCGACGTCTTAGAGTTGTTTCGAACACCACACGCCTTCGATTCGAACGGAATTGGATTTGTTATCGGTGAGTGCCGATCGTAGCCGACCGGTTTGGAGTGGAACAAGGGGAATACAGCTTAAGTGAACGAAAGGAAGACGAAGAAGTCACGGCATCTACAAACCCGTTGCTTGAATCCGAACAAGCGACAAATGCGGGATCAAAAGAAAGGAGGAAGAAAGTACTAAGAATTCAAAGAAGCCGCCGCTTACTCATCCCGCCCATCAAGCGGCAAGACGATTGATCAGCCGGCCGCAAACACCCGCCCGCCCGCCGTCTTTGGCTTTTGGTCGGTCGCCGGTCGGCGGGTCCAAGAGCGGCCACCCGAAAGCAGAAGCCGAACGGCGGGCGGGCGCGAAGGGCAGAAGAAGCGAGAAGGGAAATGAATTCAATTGTCCACAAACGGGACGGCCGGCCGAGGCGGCTTTGTTCGTCGCCCGGCGAACAAACGGGCGACCATCCCGGCCGGTTGGTCCAAAAACGGAAACAAAAGACGGTCGGGCGGCTCCGTTTCGCAACGAACGAACCCAACGGATGTTCGGCCTTCCGCCCGGCTTCTTTTGGTTCCAATCAACACGCGGTTTGTTGACGAGTTTGGTGCCGATTCGGCCTGCAAGCGATTGTTCGTCCGACTACTCTTCTTTTGAACAGAAGAGTCAACGGAAGGATTCGACAAAACGGAGCGAATCAGGCGCGGATTTGCCGGACGGGAAGCGGCCGGCCGCACGTCCCACCAATCGCTAATCCCCTCGTCCGCTTTCCGCCCGTGAAGACCCCCGAATCGGCCCACAAGCCGGCAATGTCGAGAGGTGGCAAAGGAATGAGCAACGAGCAATCCAACTGCCCATTCGTCTCCGTTACGAAAAACCCACGTGTCTCGTCGGTGCCGTCTCGTTCGCTTAAGCAATTCCTTCCTATTGCTGACTGTAAAACGAGGACCCTCCAATGAAAAAAGCAGGAAGTTGTGGCCAAAATCGTGCGGGATAATCCGCCGTTTCGTGGAAAACCCAACGTAAAAGCGATCCCTCGACGAAGAAGCCAACAAGTACAGCAGAGAACCGGCATTCAAGACAAGGAATAGAGCGAAACATCAATTCGACTACAAACAACCCACACTGCAGCCATTTCTGCGACGGGCTTATCGCTCCACTTCCTCAAATGGACGAAAGAAAGAGGAGGATGATGGCATGCGTGTACGCGCGGCGAACACGCGATCGTCTCGTTAATCCGCTCGCTTCAAATCAATCTGCCTTCCCTTCCAGCTTTCATCAAGTGCCAATTACATTCCGTAATGGAGTGTCTGCTTTCCCACCCGAAACTCTTGATTGTTGCGCACGTACGAGAAGCAAGTGTGCTCGTCCCACATTTGCAGCAAAGGAAAAGAAACCAACCTGATTCAAACTCCCGCTCTCGGACAACAACGAGGAGGTGGTGGAGTCCGCGTAGCCGCAGTGCCCGAAGTTCTCGTGGCCGGCCGCGTCGTAGAGGTGCAGCAGGGAGGGCTTGAAGACGTTCAGGCGGCGCTCGGGCGTGAACTGTCGGCTGAGGACGGGGTGGTGATGCCGATGGGAGGGGCGGCGTGTGCGCGGCGGCCACCGGCGACGAGGCGGCCGAGTTGGCCGACGTAGAGTGCTGGAGGCCGAGCGGCGAGTCGACGGGCGTCGTTTCGAGTGCGGGAGCCGAGGCGGACGACGGGGCGAGCGGCGGCGGCGGGGACGAATCGGCCATTTCGTTCGCTCGGCACACGTCTGTTGCCAAGTGCAGCGGGCGGCCGTGAATTGCGGATGAATGGAGCTCGTCAGTCAGCCGAAAGGCGCACGAATTTGCGGCAATTCGACGACGAACGGCGGCGGTGGAGGTCGGAGATCACCGGTGGGCGGCTTGACGCAAGCCGTGGAGTGCGTGAAGGTGCGAGGAGAAGTGGGCGATTCGAACGGGAGTCACCGCCGCGAACGTTCCGATGCGGGGACGACGGCGGCGGGCGTTCCTGCGGGCGACATCCTCAGAATTCCATTTGGACGCCTGAAAACAAACGAATTAGTCGGCACGAACCGTCGGCCATTCATCCCGCCCTGCTCCGCGTTTGTTTTGGACGCGAATTAGCGGAGGAAAGTTCACGCGAACACGCACTAATCGAATTACCGTCCGAGTGCAGAAGTGGATTACGGGCGAGCTGCATGCCAACGAACACTCCCGCCATTCAAAAGGTCGATTGAATTCGGGCACGACAGCCAGCTGACCACAAAGCGAGCAAATGCAATCCCCGGGTACAATAAATGGAGATGGTGGAGGGTAAGGAAGAGGGAATTGGCCAAATTAACGAACGAAAAGCCGGAAGTTCCGCCCGAATGTCCACTTGCAGCCGCTTCTTCGAAAACAAAAGATGTCCGCATTGACAGAAAGATATTGGAAAAGATCATCGTTCTCCACAACAAACGGAAGATCAACAGGAGCGAGAAAGTACGGAAGGATTAGATGGACGACGAACAGGAGAGCCGTTGGAGGTTCAACGCGATCGTTCGGATTACCCGCTTGTTTTCACCGAAGAACGGAAGACCACCCAGAAGTTCCCGGCCGCCATCTTCGGATGTTCTCAAGAGTGCGAGAGAAAGAAGAAGCGGAGTGAAGAAGTTTGCTTTCCCGTGCTCAAAGTCCCACGAATTTCGATTAAAATTCGAGTGCCGTTCCGAAATGACGAATCTGCGGCCCACTTTCACGAACAAACTTCTCGCGAAGAAGATGAGTGTGTTTGACAATCCGCGAGGCGAAGTTCGAAGAAACGAGCGCGGCACGTGTGTTTGACAGCCGGCCACAAGTGGGATTCGACGAGAAGGAGCGCTCGTGATCGCAAGATGACAGCGAGGAGGATTCAGGAGTTGTCAGCTCCATCCGAGGTGACCAGAAGTTGCAGAGAAGCTCCAGCAACTGCCTTAGAAGTCAAACATTCACGATCAAGCTACCCCAAACGCTCTCTAATGAAGAGAAGTTGCAAGTGAACTCTTGGCGGTCAAAACGTCCGAGCACCTGAGGAATTAGCCGCGTATTCACACGACTTCCGCCTTCTGACGCCCGCCTGTTCCACCTTCTCGTAACCAAACGACCAAAACGAGGAAATGAACGCGGCGAGGAACACAATTAGTTCACGGCCAACGGGGAGCGAAGAAGTTTGTTGCCGTCGGCGGGTCCAATTGTCGCCGTTGCCGTCGGCTGAACTCCGCGAAGAAGTCGGCCGTTCTCTCCGCTCCTTCGGCGGCCCGCAAGCCGACGGAAACGCGATTAACCGGCGGAAGGCCGAGCGAGCGGAACGCGACGGCCGGACCGCCGGTGAGTCACGTGGAGGAGACGGCGACGAGAACAAGGCGAAATAAAGAAATCACTAATGCGTAATGAGTTCAACGAATTTCGAAACAAAAGGGTGAAGAGAACGCTGTCTAGTGAATTTCTTACAGTTCGTCCTCGTGCCCGTCTCGTCGGTAAGCAAGAAACAAAAGCCGACGGCCGACTTCCGCTTTCGCTCGACCGCCGATGCGCTCGCGGTCATTCCGCTCGCCGCCTTTGCCCGCCGAAAGCAAAGCCGATCGCAATCGAACGCATTCGCCGCCGCTCCGCTCCGTTCGGCTTTGATTCGGGCCGCTTTCGTCGCTTCCGCCAATGGCCGGCGGATGTCTGGGGCAACGGACAGAAAGGAACAAGCAAGCGAAATAAACAAACGCCAGCCGTTCTGTTCGCTTATTTCTCGGCGAATTCGAGGACCAAAAGTTGAAAGCGGAACTCCCGCATGACCCCGTGGGACGGTCGGATCGAATTTCCCGCCATTTTCGGTCGAATTTCCCCGCCGAAACAAACGCGAACTCTCACAAAGGTCAGCCGACCATCGGCTTCTCGGATTAAACCGGAGGAACGAACAAGCAACGGAGGGAGTGCAAGAAGTCAATTCGCGCTCAATCCCAGCAAGCGGTTTGCGGAGTGATCGAATTGCAGCCGCCGAGAAGAGTGCAGGCGCAACGAACACAACAAGCAGCCATTCGACTACGAAACTCTCGAAAGCCGCAGAAAGCGGAAGGAAGGAAGCAGCGAAAGGTTCGGCGCGACGAAAGAAGCTTTTAGGCGCTCCCGCCCCGCTCGTCCGCTTCTGCCCGTTCGTTTGATCCGCCCAACGAACGAACGTCTGCAGCGACGAGCGGGTATTTCCGGCACCTAAATGAGCTGATTCGAAGAAAAGTGGTTGGATGAGTACAAAAGCCCCGAAAAAAGCCTGCACTTCCTCCTTCAAAGCACGTAGCAGACGAGGACGTGCCACAGCGGTGTGTTCCTCGTCCAAGTGCTCGTTGACAGCTGAACTCATCAGTTGGCGTCCAAACGACCTCGCCGAACGGAGTGCTCGGATGTCACGAATCACGCGGCGACGGCCGGCGTTTTTGATTTCCGTCCAAACCGCCGGCCTCGTGTCGTTCCGAAGAGCCGCCAAAAGAAAAAAAGAACGTAAAGGAAAGGTCGTAGAAGAAAGCGGGAGAAGAACGAAAGTCCATTAACCAAAAGGAAGAAGAGCGGATGACTAATCCGCAAGAAAGAGCGCCCTTCCTCTTTCTGTTCTTCGAATCCAATCAAAAGCCCATCATAATCACGAGCCAGCCGAGTGAGCCGAATGGTCAAACGGGCGGGCGGGAGTCATTTGTCCGCTCGTCATGCCGCAAGTTCACGACGACGATCACCTGTCCGCCCGCTCGTCCCATGAGGAGGCGGACAGGTGAATTTTCTCACCTCCTGACCATCGATCATCTCTCCGCGGTTCATGAGCTGCCCGTTGAATGGGGGATCGTAAAGCGAACGAAGCGGACTTCGAGTGCACGAATAAACGGGCGGGAAGCGGCGGGCGGATGGCCGCGGGGCAACAAACGTCACGAATTGGCCGTTCGCCCGGCCGTTCGCTTCGAGTGGCCAAGACGGCGGGGATTTCGGCCCAAAATTGATGAAAAGCTTCAAGTGCCGCCCGTCCATCGATTCGCGAGGTCGTTGGCGAGTGGGTGGAGTGACGTCGAATGGAAACGAAGGAAATGAAGGCGCTGTTTCCGTTCGAAACGCCGCCGAACCCAACGGCGAAACGAAAAGCGGGCAGAAGACAAGTGGCCGTTGCGCCCTTCAACGGAAAACAAATGGACGCGTCCGGTGGGAAACGCGGAGAGCACTCGGCCGGACCGAGTCGAGTCGAGAGTTCGCAAAGAAGCGAACAGCAGCAAGACAAAAGAAACAACTTGAAAGAGGGCGTACCTGGCCGGATCGTCCGCGAGCAATCCAGACGGCGATGGACGGCGAACGTCTCCCGCGCGTGGACCTTCGAGCAAACGAACGGTAGGGAACGCGATGCCCGGCTTGAAAACCCTGCAAGCAAGGAGGCGGTTAGTCGACGGAAGGCTCTCGTGATCGCGATCCACGCGCGCGCTCGACACGAACGAAAAGAGAACAAAAAGGACGAACGACAGTTCACAATTGCAGGGAAAAGAACCTCTGGCGTTTCTTCGTACAAAAGAAGAAGGATTGTTGCCGAAGCCCGCCGCGCCCCTCGTACGCCGCCGTTTCATCTTGTTCTCGTTTTCCCCTGACAGTCCAAAAACTTTGGCCTCTTGACGGTTTTTGGCTCCGAAACAAAAACGGCGCGAGATGGACGAGGGCGCCAAGCGGTCGACAGAAGCGAAACGAACGCGAAAAGCGGGTTCGAACGTCTTGCTGCAGCTGGATTGGATCATCGAGCGTGCGATCAACGATGAACCAAAGTAAAGCAACCTTCAAGCAAGGACCTGCGGCCATTTTTCACGACATCGCAGAACAATAACCAAAGAAAAGAAGAGGCCGCCGGCCACAGTCGCCGCAAAAAATGACGTCGATTGGATCCCGCCGCAATCGTCTTCCGGCATCCGTTGGCCGTCGGCTCCAAGCGGAAATGAGCGAATTTCCCGTCTTCATTTCAAACCGAAAAGAATGCGCGCTCGTCCGCCGCTGCCGGAAGTCAAACGGCGGCCGACCAGCCGGCGGACGGCAAAGAAGCGGGAACAAAAAACGCGCCAATTATCGGGCAAACGGAATGACGAGCGATGAGCAGGCGGAAATGAATCATCGCGAGACCATCGAGAACAAATTGAAACGACCACAAAACGGTCGTCACAAGTCGTTTGTTTTCGATTTGCGCCTTCCGTTTTCTTCCGCCCCCTCCTCGGCGCCTTCATCCGCCTAATCCGCGACGGCAAATCGAGCGCCGACGCCGAGCGCGGGGGTCAACGCGAGACGCGAAGGAGAGCGGGCGGAAATCGCGTCGATTTTCATCAAAAAACATTCGCTTGTCGGCGCCGACAATCGAGCGCGCGGCGGTTATGAGCGGCGGCGCGCGGGAAGCGGAAGAAAACGGGCGTTAATCGAAAAAGACGAGAACATTCGCGCCGAAACACCGCGCAGATTACAAAAAGAAGAAGCGGAAGTGATTGGCGGCGAGCTCCGTGCACCCCGCCAACGCTCGTCGTCGAACCCAAAGATCGGCGTCGATGAAACGCGCAAAAAGAAACGCCGTGCGGGAATCCGCGCGAACAAAAACTCCGATCGCTCATAATCGCGGCGCGCGTTTTTGTGTAGTTTTCCGTTGCGCCCGTTTGTTCCACGAATTGGGGCGAGTGGACGGCGAACGAGAGCGTGGCGCGCGCGAAATCGCCGTCGAGTCCACGCCGCGCGCACGACGAACTCGGCGCGCACGATCGCGCGGGGGCATGTTTTGGATTCGCGAGGAACAATTCGAACCAAAAAACGGTCGTTTCGTTTGCAACGGTGGGGCCGTCGTCTAATTTACGAGCAATTTGCTTTTGCGGCTGCAGCGCAAAGTGGAACAAAAGCCATTGGCGCAAATTGATTCGCGGCGCCGCCGTGCCAAAAGCCAAAGGTCGACGACGAGGGTGAATGGGAGGGTGGATCGGCGAATGAAAACGCAGCCCCGTGTCGCCCCTCCAGCATCGCTACAACCGAGAGCCCAATCGACCGTCGACGAGCCCCCCGCTGACCATCGATCGAGGGGAAACGCGGAAAGAAAACGGTGGAATTCCGCGGATTCATTAGACGGCCGCCGTCCACCGGATGTCAGAAAGAACTTCCCCGCCGGCCGCCCGTCTTCCCCGCCGACTTCCGGCCGGCTCGAGTGGCGTCACATTTGAGTTGGCGGTTCAAAGGTCACACAATTTAATCACTTCCCTCAGACAGATTATCCACTCACTCACAGCCCTAATGGAATTGAAGCGAGAATTCGATCAAAGAAGGGCAGGTGTTGAAGCGCGGGTTAGCCGGGGAAACGAGAATGGTGTGGTGTGGACAGGGAGGCTTTTGTCAACTCCACGTTCAAACGAGCGCACGCTCAAATCACAACCGCAACGCCAACTCTTAAGAAGAGATAACGATCAGCAGTCCTCTCGCTCTCGTCCCGCTCCTCCCGTTCGGCCGCCTAATCGAATGGCCATCACCCGCAAGCAGCAAGCGGAAGTCATTGGATTCGAGTGCAAGCGGCGAGCTGGGGCCAAGCGCGAAGACGGCGAGGGGACAACGAGCGAGCGGGCGGGCGGTTTCTTGTCCGAACCGCTCGCCGAATTTCCCAGCGGGTTGCAATTTGGGCGCGCGGTCGGCCGTCTGCAGGCGGGCGGGCGGCTTCCAATTGCAAACCGAAAGACGCCGCGAATTCGTCTGCAAAACTCTAAGGAAATGACGAATTCATCGGCGAACTCCACAACGAATTCGACGGCAGAAGACGAGGAGAAACTCATCTCAAACATTCGAGCAGGAGGCAAGCGGGAAGGAAAGGTTTGATTAAAACCGCTCGTCGAGTGCGTGAGGGGAGGAGTGACCACTCGGTTGCCGGTAGCGAGCGGCACACGGGAGCACTGGGAAAGGCGGCGGTTCTCAAACAGCCCGAAGATTGCGAAAGTTCCCACCAAAACAATCGAGTGAGCTCTCATGCCCGTTTGGTTCGTGAAATCGCCGCCCTCATGTCGTCGTCCACTCGCTCGCTCGCTAATTGCGTCGAGTCGAGTGTGTTCGCGGAAATTACTCCTTCTTTCCTCCTGCTGCCCACTTCTTCCTTCTGCTCAATCGACCGGCTGGCTGCTCGTTAATCCGCGCGTCGCCCGCATACAAAAGACGGAGATGAGACGGCGGATAATCGGGAGGTGGATTGCCCGCGGTCACTGGAAGCATCAAGAGGAGCAGAAGATGGAGGGAGGGAACAATAACCGACCGACAGCCCGGCAGACTGCCGCGAGAAACCGCTGGATTAGCCGCCGGGCACGAGGCGACAAGCAGCGAGCTCAACGGGAGTTCGGTGAAGCTCGGAGATGGCGAGACAAAGCGGGTGCAAGTGATTACCGTGCGGAGATTACACGAAATAATCGACGGAAGACGTCGGCTGTGGGGCGGCAGTCACGAGCTTCCGGCTACCAATCCGCTCCGTTCGTAATCAGCAGCAAAGTTAAACAAAAGAGACGGATTGAGCCGAGGATCCCCTGGTCGGCAAGAACGAAACGAATCTAACTGTTAGTAATAAAGGAGAAAGGAATCACAACTCGCAACGGAAGGAAGAAGGCTGCCGGAAATTAAGCGGATGAGCGGAGGAATCGGAAGAGTTTCATCGAAATCTCCTTCCTTCCTTCCGCCCGTTCGCTTATCAACCCGCCCGCTCGTGGAAGGAAGGAAGGAAATGCTGACCGCTTCGGTCAACGGGTGCGGACGCACGTGCAGCGTGTTTGCGGACGAAAACACCCGCACGGAGCTTTGATTTACGTCCACGAGCGGCGGAAACGACTTTCTTCACAACGAAACGGGGAACAAACCGAACGATCGTTCACGGTCGTCCACCGCACCGCCTAAACAGAAATAGAACGAAGGAAGGAAGGTGGACGATCACAAGATAGTTGACGAACGCAGTTCTCTTCGGACTGCTGATTGGAAGGACGAAAGTGGAAAGAACACGACAACAACACCGAGGGTGCGCGTGTTCCGCGCACGGGAGCAATAGGTTTATTCCAGCAATCGATCAGCGACTAAAAGCAGACGAAAAGAACGTTCTCGATGCCGACGGGTGGGCGTTCGAGGAGCAACGATGGGAGGAGAGCCTAATCGAAACAAAGACGGCCACGCGCTCATTCCTTCTTCGGGGCGGCGGGCAGCGCCTTGCGTTGGAATCGGGCGCGTTGTCGGTCGTAGAAGTGGGTGAGTTGGTCGACGCGCCGTCCGAACGCGCGGTAGCCGGCCAGCGCGTAGTTGCCGGTCGCCAGCCCGAAGAAGTACAGCTGCCGGGCGACCTCAGCGACCAGCACGCTCAGGTCGTAGACGATGCGGCCCAGGAGAAACTGAAAGCAGACGATTGAAGGGGATTGGACTGCAGACTAATCGCTCGAGAACACGCGATGGCCACGTGCACTCTTGCGGGATTTTGGAGCGAAAGAGGGCGGTGATTTTGATCCACAATGAGCGGGAGCAACTTTCGAGTCGGCAGGAAACTCACGAAGAACTTGGTGATGGCCGAACTCCGCGCCATCTGGCCGAGAGCCGTCGGGTACGACTGGAGCTGCTCCACCCACGTGTTCTGCTCCCAGACGCCGATGGCGCGCTTCTCCGCGACCTTCTCGCTGGTGAGCAGCCGGTGAATGAGGCGCGAGTAGGCGGCGTTGTCTTGCAGCGATTTGTAGTGCGCGGCGTCGTCTAGCGTGTGCACGCGGGCGAATCCCTTGCGGATGAGGTCGACGTTCAGGTTCGTGGCCCCGACCAGGCTCTGAAGCAAGCGGAAGAAATACACCAGTGGAAGGAGGAAAGAGTTGCCTTCTTGACGGTGACGTCCGCATCGACGGTGTCCGAGTCGCCGGCCGTCGGTTTTACCACGTGGAAGAAGATCTTGCGGTCCTTGAGCTTAAGGTCCTTCGCCAGGTACTCGACGCCCGCATTCGAGACGTTCACGCCCGCCAGGCGGATGCGGAGAAGGTCGACCTGAAAGCGAACGAATGGCTGCTGCTTTTTTGATCGTAAAACAATTCGAATGCTTCTGCCCGGCAGAAAGCGCCCCTGATCGCCCAACCCACAAACGTACCGCTCGCTTCTTGGGGCGGAAGATGGACGGGAGGCCGATGATCGGCTCGTGCTCCACTTTGATCACGCCGTTCGGCTCCAGCGCCCGAATGACGCCCTTCAGCTGGACTTCCTTGCGGATGAACGTCTCCGGGATCTCCTTCACGTGTCGCAGGCGAGAGAACTGAACGAACAACGAGAGAAATCAAAAGAAAGATCGGAGGACTCACCAGCTTCGAGTTGCGAATCACCAACGCGACGCCGAGGACTCCCGCCCCGACGATCGTGCCCTACGGAAGAAATGCGAAGTTCAGCGGGGAATTGCGGAGAACTCACTCGAAGCGCGAGCACCTGCCAGCTGGGGACGGGCTCGTTGACGCGAGCGTTCTGCACGCGCGTGTCCACCGGATGGAGCGGCGTGTGGGTGGCCGTGACGGCGACGGCCGCTAAATTCGGGTCGGCGGAGCTCATCCTCGCTGCCGCATTCACTGCCCGGCTCTCGGTTTGATTTCCGACGGAACCTGAAAGAAAGCGGCCGAATTGGTGGAATTCGAGTGAAATCGCGGGAATTTGGGGCAGAAACACGCGAAACGGCGCCCGGCCGACGGCCACGAGCCGTTCGGATCAATCGGGCGGCGTGCGGCGGAAGTCCGAAGGCGAGCGACGTGAACGGAGGGCTCGAGTCAACGAGAGCGGACTGCCCCAACGGGACGCTCAACGGTTTGCAGTGGGGAGAGCGGAGTTTCTGTTCCGCACTGTCCGCAACGAACGCCGGTCCCCAAACGGACGGTTCGGCTTTCAACTTGCGCCTTCCGACCCGGCGTCCACTTTTTATTCGCTTCCGTTTGTTTCGCAACTCGATTTTGATTGCCCGAAGCAATGGACACGATGCCTTGCAGTTTCCTTTTGATCTTCGAGCAAATGGCGGGATTTTCATCGTCGTAATTAAATTTCCGTTTCAAATTTCGCGTGACTCACTTTGATTTGTTCGTTGGGCACAACTGGAGCGAATTTACTCGTTCTGCTCGTCCATTTGCCGCGTGATACTCGCGGGATGTCTGTGGAATTATCCCTTGTGCTCGTTCCACTCCCAACCTCCAACAATTCTAGTGTTTTCAGGTGCTCCCCACCGACATCCGAGGATGGAAATTCCGAATCAGCCCGTGGTCATCGACAACGGCTCGGGGTCGATCAAGGCCGGCTTCGCGGGCGAGGAGAAGCCGCGCGTCGTGTTCCCGAACTACGTGGGCCGGCCGAAGTACACGCGCGTGATGGCGAGCACGCTCGTCCGGGACTCGTATGTCGGTGAGTTCCCTCCGCCTCGTCGTTCAATTCGCTCGTGTTCGTTCAGGAAACGAAGCCCAAAAGTACCGCGGCATCCTGAGCCTCGCGTACCCGATGAAGCACGGGATCGTCACGAACTGGACGGACATGCGGCAGATTTGGGAGTACGCGTACAGTCCGGAGCAGTTGAACGTTCGTTCCGCCCCGCTTTCTTTTTATTTGAGCCCTCGTTTAGTGCAAATCCTCCGAGCATCCCGTCCTGCTCTCCGAGGCGCCGCTCAACCCCACTTCGAATCGGGAGAAGGCGATGGAGATCTTCTTCGAGACGTTCAACGTTCCCGCCATCCACGTCCAAATGCAGGCCGTCCTCAGCCTCTACGCCGCCGGCCGGACCACCGGCGTCGTGCTGGACGCGGGCGACGGCGTCTCGCACTGCGTTCCCGTCTACGAGGGATTCGCCATCGAGCCGGCGTTCGTTCCCCGCTCGCTTCTTCCCACTCACCTCTTCCTTCGCTTGCAGAATCCAACGGATCGACGTGGCCGGCCGCGACGTGACCAACTACCTGAACATCCTCCTGCGCAAAGAGGGCCACATCTTCCACCGCACCTCGGAGCTGGAGATCGTGCGCGACATCAAGGAGAAGGTCTGCGTGGTCTCATCGGGCGTTCACTCCGCGAAGGACGACAAAGAAGTGAGTTCTCTCTGCACATTTCCGTCGATTTCTCGCGGTTTTCAGCTCAAATCGTACGTGATGCCGGACGGCTCGACGATCAAAATCGGCGCCGCGCACCACCAGGCGCCCGAAGCGCTCTTCCGCCCCGACCTCATCGGCTGCGAGTACGCCGGCGTTTCGCAGTGCATCGTGAACGCCATCCGCGAGTCCGACTACGAGCTGCGCAAAGAGCTGTGCGCGAACGTCCTGCTGAGCGGCGGCACCACGATGTTCCCCGGCTTCGGCGAGCGCGTGCTCCAAGACGTTCGTTTACTTCCTCCCGTCTTCTGTTAAGTGCTTCGTGGTTATTTGCAGGTGAAGAAGGCGCTCCAGCCGCAGGACCTGAAGATCAAAATCTCCGCACCGGCCGACCTCCTCAGCTGCACGTGGACGGGCGGCTCGATCCTCGCGACGCTGGACACCTTCCGCAAGATCGTCATCACGAAGGCGCAGTACGAGAACGAGGGCAAGGGGCTGGCTCGGAAGGCGTACTGATCGCATCGAAGCGACTGCTCATCCACTCACGACTTCCACCTTCTTGTCCAATGGTTCTTCTTCATTGTTTCTGCTTTTGGTCTGGCCGTCCGGAATGCGTGTAGACAACGATCGATTGCTTCCCCCGCCCCGCTTCTCGTCGCCGTCGACCGGAGATTCTTGGCCGCAAGAAGCCGCCCGCTCGTCGCCCGCCCGTCGCTGCAGATCTCGATCGAAGCGCTCCCTTCCCTTCTTCCTCGCCCTAAACTATTCAGTTGTTCGCATCACTTGTTGTTGACTACATAATTATGGCTTGTTTCTTCCCACCGACTGAATAAATGAGTAACCTCAATGGTTGAGCGAGTGGGAGTGATTCACTCCGAGGAACCATGAAGTAATCGCCAGCCGCCGCTTGCTGCGGTCCTTATAAACAAAGAAAAATCAAAGCTTATGATCACGAAAGCAAAGAATCAGTCCAGCGTTAGTGGAGGTTTGAAAGGAAAGGCAAAATGTGCCCGCTCTTTATTACGCTTGCTTCTACGAGCGGTGGAGCCCGCGAACACTGCAGAATGGGTTTTCTGCCCGTCCTCTTGCAGAGAAAAGCGGGAAGCGAGCGCACGCTCGGCTTTTTCCCGTAGAAAGTCCCGAGTCACGAGCGCAAATGCCCGCAAAGCCTTTTCTTGCGGGTGCTTTGACCTCGATTCCCGTCAAACCGCGGACCTTTCTGCTTTTCGATCGCTCTTCCACTTCCATGAGCGGTCCGAAAGCCGCTTGTTCACTCGAAATTCGTCAACGAGTAGTAGTCTTCTTTATTCGCGCGTATTTCAGAGCAAAATGGCCTCTGATCCAAAAAAGCCCCGCATTGGAGAGGTGCCGCCGGACTTCGAGCAGTCCCGCGCTGCAGAGGAGCCTGCTGACGCAGAGCTCAAAGTCGACGAAGAGGAGCTGGAAGTCGAAGAAACGCCGCTCATCCAAACGGCCGACCGCCTCGTCTGCCGCCCAAAGGCCGATCGTGGCTCCAGTTTTTCATCGGCATGGAGCACGAACGGGCGGATAACGAAGACGACCTCGAAGAGGACCTTTTTCCGCCGGCCCGCGTCCTGCTCGTCAACCGCTCGTTCTTGCGCTCCTTCTGCAATGCGGACGACTTCGGAGCGGTGAAGATTGCGGTGCAGGACGGCGCGACGGTCACGTACAAGTTCGATCCAAACCCCGTCCTGTTTGCCACGACTACCAGCGGCACGGCCACTCTTTTCCGCTTAGCTCAGGAGTTGACCACAATCGAAGTCTTTTTCGACTCCTCCAAGTTGGATCTTCCAGTGCTGACTGATTGGATGCAAGTCGCTTCCACACTGCGCGGTAGGCTCCTGCTAGCTTGTTCCTCCCACATTTCTCGTCATTCAGCTCTCCCGTCGTTGTCGTCGATCCAGCTGACCGTTTGGAGCCTCGAACATCCGCACGCCGACCTGATCGTCGAGTCGCTGCCGAACTGCGTGACGCACTTGAAGACGCGCGACTTCCGCACGGCCACGCTGTTCCGAAAGCGGTCGGATCCTCTCGAATGCGTCGAATTCAACGAGTTCGGCATGTTCAGCGTGGACGGAGAGCCAAATGACTTCAAAGAGCGCGTGTGTAAGTGGACGAGCACACAGCATGACTCCTTTTCGTTCAGACATTGCGGACGTTTTGCGCTTGAAAAGCCGGCGGATCGAGACCAAGTGGACAAAAACGTGCGGAAAGCAAAGGACTTTGCCGCGGCGATGCGAAAAGCCGGCTTTCGGGCGAGAGGAAACGAACTGCGGGTTCGGATCTCCGAATTTGTTCGTTCTGCCCTCTTCTTCTGAATTCTGTAGAGTTCTTTAGAGCCAATGGCAATGCGTGTCTCGCGACGAGGGACTCGAACATCTCCAGTGGACGCGCGAAGGCGTGATCCCGTGGCCCGATTGGAGCGAGCCCGTTCCCGCCTGTTCGCTCGTGGACGACGGCATTCGCATCCTGGTCGGCTTGTTCACCAAATAACTGCTTTCCGCGTTCTGCAGTTCCACTATTGATTCTCTCCTTCAACATCGATCTGTTCTCCATTGCCTTGAGCTTCTATCCATGAATTCTTGCTGTCTACGTCCTGATGCTTCTTCAGCTTTAACTGAAATAAACAGACTGATCTTGAGTGAAGAGTAAAGCTAACTAGTTGAAAGAACGAACGACAAGTACGTAAGCAGCCGTTCCTTGTGCGTAAGTTCAACATCGAATAAATCAATTTCTTCCGTGTTGGAGCCGACTGTTGTACTGATCAAACCGTCCATTTCAACAGTCGAGAAAGTGGTCAGAACATGAGTAAGCGGCTGCGATTGACGTGAATTTCAACGACACGTACAGTAAACAACGTCAACTGGACGGAGAGGAGTGTTGACCGTCGGGGAACACTTGACACGACGCGCGTGCTCTCCGGCTGCTTCTCGCCGTTCCGCTCGCTCGTCCACGTGCGGCTGGCGGACGGCGGGCGGGTCGAGAGGGGCGAAAATCGTTGTGCGTCCGGCGGAATTTGCGAAAGACGGCCGAAACCGATGCGCACGCCGCCCGGCCGGCCGTCCCGCTCGCCCCGCTCCGCTCGTCCACCTTCCGAAACCATCTGGTTTGTTTTCGGTCGATGCGAACACTCCGCCGTCGTCCGTTCTGCTGATTCATCACTCTTCTCCTTCCTTCCTCGTTGTTGTTGACGAAAGAAAGCAGAGGGTCGGGGAAAGAGCGTTTTTACCGCTTAATTACCGGGTTCTTTTCTCTGGTCAACGGCGAGAGCAATTGTTCGTCCTTTCTTCTACTTTATCTGTTGGGGGCAGATTCCTTGTTCCTTCCAAATTTCCTGGGAAGAATTCACCAAGTTCCCGTCTTCGCAATTGATCTGCTCGCTGCAAAGGGGAATAATCGAGTCCACAAAAACATCCGCTTTCTTCTCTCGTTGGTCCCGCTGCTCTTTGAGCTTCGATCCGTGACGCGGCGAGGAGGCGCACGCGGCGTTGCGAAATTCGGCGAGCGGCCGCCCGGTTTTTCTTTTCGCTCTGAATTCCCGTCGATTTCTTCAGCGTTGATCTCCGCGCTCGTTTCCGCACATTCGTGCATCCTCCTTCTCGTTGCAGGAAAGAAGTCGACCGTCCACAGCAAACTGGCCCACTTCGACGTCCACAGCCAGCTGCAGGCCAAAATGAGCGGCCAACGGAGCCAAGAAACAGATCCCTTCGTTTCTCGCGATGAGGTTCGTCCAATTGTCGAGCATCTCGTTATCCCTTGTGTTCAGACCACGTTCATCGCGTGCGAAGTGTACGCGGACGTCGTGAACCCGAACACGGGCGCCAAAAACAAACTGAACGGCGTGCTCTCGATCGTCGAGAAGGTTCGTCCACTCCTCTTTGCTTTCATCCTCTCTCGTGTTTAGGCGGACGGCGTGTACGTGGAGTGGAAGCCGGCGGACATCTCGCCCAACTCCTCGACGACGAACAACACCACCGACGAGGAGATTGACTCGTGGGTGCTGGAGGGCGAGTCGGGCAGGGCGGGCGGTCAGGAGGCGCCGCCGTCGCCCTCGAAGGCCATCGGAATGTCCTACAACGCCCTCGTCTTCTCCACCGACCTGAAGTACTTGCGTTCGTTCACGTTCGAGGATCCCACCAATGGGATCGCTTCCGTCAAGTTCATCTGCAAGGACGGCAGCGTCTCGCACGTCCTGCACTTCCAGGGCGGCGGCTACACGAGTTTCGTCACCCACTTGCAGAAGTGAGCGCTCGATTGGATTGTTTATTGAATTCTTCTGGCTGCTTGCAGGTACATCACGCTCTCGCGCAGCTCCAAAGAGCGCAACCTCGTCGTGGTGGTCGACCCGCGCGAGGATCTGCTGGAGAAGTCGGTCGGGATGCTGGACTTGAATTCGGACATCATTCCGGTTCGTTCCTCTTCGCATTCCTCTTCAGATCGCCTCGATTGCAGCGCTTCATGTCCAACCCGTACCGCACGTCGATGACGATGATCTGCAAGGTCACCGAGTTCATGGCGCCGCTGCTGGACCCCAAGGCGGTGGTCAACGAGAACCAAATCCGCGCCATCCACCTGCTCGACCCCGTGGACCCGGCGCAGCAGGAGAAGGAGCGCGAGACGGTCAACAAGTTCCGGTGCGTTCCGTCCACCACTCCTCCGTTTATCCCGTTCGTTTCAGTTCGCACAGCGAGGCCGGCTTCGAGCACTTCTACTGCGTGGACCTGCCCGAACGTCCGAAGATCCTTGTACGCGATTCGCCGGTCAGCGAGGAGGTCTGGAACGAGCACCGCGGTGAGGGCGGTCGCATCGTCGAGGTGCACGGTGAGTGGCCACAATCCAGCAGATTATTTGCTTCATTTGCCCGTTGCAGCCCTCAAATCTCTGATCTTCCGCGGTGGCATCGACAAACACCTCCGCCCTCTCGTGTGGAAGTACCTGCTCGGCTTCTTCGATTGGGAGAAGACGGCCGAAGAGAACGAACTCGTGAGTTCTCTCTGTAATTCAATGAATGCTTTCTCGGATTGCAGAAGCGAAAGCAATTGGCCGACGACTACTACCGCATGAAACTCCAGTGGATGACGTTCTCCAGCGATCAGGAGTCGCGATTCGCCGACTTCCGCGATCGGCGCGCGTTGATCGGTTCGTTCCCTCCCACTTTCCATCCTCCCACTCCTTTCCGCTGCTTGCAGACAAGGACGTGACCCGAACGGACCGCGCGCACGTGTACTTCCGCAACGACGCCAACCTGGACCTCATGCGCGACATCCTCATGACCTACTGCATGTGAGCGGTCACCGATCGATTGAAAGTAGCCCCAATCTTGTGTGTTCAGGTACGACTTCGACCTCGGCTACGTGCAGGGAATGTCTGACTTCTTGGCGCCGCTGATGGTCATCATGGACGACGAGGTGAACGCGTTCTGGTCCTTCGTCGGCCTCATGAAGCGCGTCCACTCGAACTTCGAGATGGACCAAAAGGCCATCAAGAAGCAGCTGGCAAATCTGAAGAGTCTGCTGGAGATCATCAATCCCCGCCTCGTCAACTACTTGGGTTCGTTTCTTTCTCGTTCCTTCCGTCGTTCAATTCAAAGAGGATTGCAGAGGGCCACGACTCGGACCACATGTACTTCTGCTTCCGCTGGATCCTCGTCAACTTCAAGCGGGAGTTCTCCTTCGAGCAGATCGTCTATTTGTGGGAGGTTCTCTTCACGGACATCCCCTGCCAGAACTTCCTGCTGCTGATGTGCGCCGCGATCCTCGACGGCGAGGTTAACATGATCATGTGAGTCCCCGATGGTCGAGTGGATTCGTCGATTGATTGCCGCTGCTTTCAGCGTGAACAACTTCGGCCTGACGGAGATCCTCAAGCACGTGAACAACCTGTCGATGAAGATGGACCTCCAGACGGTCCTCCGCGACGCCGAGGCGATCTTCCACCAGCTGGCCGCCGTCCAGGACAAACTCCCGCGCCACATCTGCGAGATCCTCGGCTTCGCCCACGATCCCCAGCAGGCGGTGTGGCCGGAGCGGACGCTGGAGCACACGCTCGCCCACGCGTCGCCGAAGACCAGCAAGCCGGAGTGAGCGGAGCAGAGCGGATGTCCTTTACTTCTGTGTCTTTGTGTACATTTCCTCTCTATTGGTCCCCATTTCGCACTCATTTCAATCGACCTTTCGAAGTAAACAAGATATCTTTCGATCCCTCCACCCCGCTCGTCTATTGTGTTCACACGGCAATCGTTCGTCTAAATTATTCCCGTCGTTGTTGTCCGGCTCGCACGTGTCCCGACAAGCTGGTAGTCCGTGGAATAGAATCGTTTTAAGGAACAACACGAATTTCCCGTCGGTTTGTTGTAGTCGTTAGTTTAGTCGCCGTTCTCTTCGTAATTGTGGGAAACGAATGAATCGACGCCAAATATCCCCCACTTTGTTTGCACGTGTACATAAGTCGGTAGTCTTAAGAAATAAACGGCGAATGAACTCGAGGGATTGATGAGAACGAAAGAGGAGAATGAATTGGTAAAAGCAAACCGGTAATTCTTTGCTCTTTGCTGAATGCTTTCGTTGATGCCCACCGGCCTCCGCTCGCCTTTCACCGTCTCCCAGCCTGCCGATCGGCGATTCCGTGTGGAAAATCTCCGCCGGCTTGGCGCCGGTGAGCGGTGAGCTCGCGGCTTTCCGCCATCAAACAGTCGGCTTTTTCGTCGATTGATGCTTGCTTCCTTCCTCCTGACTTGCTTGTTTTCGCTTGGGAGAGATTGCGGAAGTTCGTGGAGCAATCAAGGAATTCGATGGTTGATTTTTGGGCGAAAGGCTGTAAAATTCGCTCTCCGTTCTGTTTTTAGGGCAGTTGATCGAATACTGATCGTTTCCAAGGGGTTCGGGAGTCAAAAGTCCCGAATTTACGACCATTCAAACAAACACGTGGGTTCGATTGGAAGACGGAAGAGATTCCTTTGCTTTCGAGCCGAAATTCACGTTTTCCGCTTTGTTTTATCGCAACAATTCCACTTGATTTTGCCCGCTTCCTTGTTCTTCCGCCTTCCGCTCTGCTGGAATCTTCTTCCTTTCGCGAAACTGCCCGCTTTAGGCAGAAGACGGCGGGCTTTTCATGTGAACGGCGAGTGAGTGCGGGCGGGCGGGCGGGCGAGAGCGAAGGACGAAGCGGACCGTCGGCGGTGATCGTTCACTGACGGCCGGCCGCTTGGAGGCGGGAGGGTGCGCGTTTTATGATCGTTCCGTTCCTCCCCGTTTGCAATCAGTTCCCCCTCGTTCCCCCTTGGTTCAACGGTCAACTCCCCGCCCGTTGATTGACGGCCGATGGCGAGAGCGGGCGGGCGGTCGGTCGGACGATGCGGAGAGGCGGCCGGCCGGCGGACTTGTGGCACCACTTTCGCCCGCTGCTGCTTGTTGTTTCGCACTCCCGCCCGCCCTTATCTGCCGGCAGATTTCTCGACCATAAACAGTCGATCTTCCCTTTGCGGAACGTACGAAGTGGACTCCGCGCTCGATTTACAACGGGCGGCCGTAAATCCGAGCGGAATCGCCGTGGTTGGACGTGGAACTTCCTCCTTTGTGTTTCTTTTTAATCGCGACTGTTGTCCGAAGTTTCCATCGATTTTCGTGATCGACCGAGCGATCTCTTCCATAAACTGCAGCCAATCCTTCCTGGTTTCAGCCTCCACCCCAATCGGACCTCAAATTCGGACGAAATGGCGCTTGAAGGCACGCTGCAGACCATCGGGACGATCGCGTTTGTGTACGGCCTCTACAAACTGGTGCACGCGCTCTACAACGTCCTCTTCCCGTACCTGCTGGCCGCCCCGAAGAATCTGAAGTCGCTGGCCGGAGCCAAGTGGGCAGGTTTGTTACTTTTATTTCATCCTCTCCGTAATCCCGCCGTTTGCAGTGGTGACGGGCTCCACGGACGGCATCGGAAAGGCGTACGCGTTCGAGTTGGCGCGTCAGGGCTTCGACCTCCTGCTCATCTCCCGCACGCAGTCCAAACTCGACGCCACCGCCGAGGAGATCAAACAGAAGCACTCGGTGGAGATCCGCACGATCGCCTTCGACTTCTCCAACCCGAACCTCGCCGAGTACGAGGGCCGCTTGCTGGGCGAGCTGGAGAAGTACGAGATCGGAGTGTTGGGTTTGTTCCGTCCTTCCGTTCACGTCTATTCTGTTCGTGTTTGCAGTGAACAACGTCGGCCTCTCGTACGAGTACCCCGAGCGGTTGGATCGGCTGGACGGCGGCCTGGAACGGATCGCCAACGTGACGGTCATCAACACGCTGCCCGTGACCGTCCTCTCGTCCGCCGTCCTCAAGCAGATGGTCGAGCGGAACAAGGGCGTGATCGTGAACGTCTCCTCGTCCGCCGCCTACCATCCGATGGCCTTCTGGGCGATCTACTCGGCCACCAAGGTGAGTGCGCGGACGGAAGCAATTTATATCTGTTCGATTGCAGCAATACGTGAACTACCTCTCGGAGATCCTCCGCAAGGAGTACGCGCACACGAACATCGTCATTCAGACGGTCTGCCCGATGCTCGTCGCCACCTCGATGTCCAAAGTGCGCCGCACCTCGTGGCTCGTGCCGAACGCCACGCAGTTCGCCCGCTCGGCCGTCAAGACGATCGGCCACCTCGCCGAGACCACCGGCTACCTCTCGCACGAACTCGAGTGCACCCTCTACTTCCGCCTCATCCCCAAGTTCGTCCTCGAGAAGTTCATCAACCAGAACTCGCTGGCCACGCGCGCTCGTGCGTTGAAGAAGAAGGCCGCCGCTGCCAAGGCGGAGTGATTCCTCTTCCTTCGTTCATTGTTCTCTTCCTCTCGTTCTTGCATTCGGTTGTGAATAAGCGGTTTCTCTGGTCTTGTTTGATTGTTAGCTTTGTGAAGCGATGTGATGGATAAACAGAACGTTCTAACAAAGAGAAGTTGTCGAGGGCTTGATGGAGAAGCGAGGAATGAGTGGAGAGTTCTCACTGGAGAGATGCCGAACAAACGACGGCATCCCCCGCATTTCGACACAAAAAGCGGCCTCCGCTTTTCCAAATGCCGTCCTTTGAGTTGCCCCCGACGATGCGCTCAGACTTGGACGGTCGTTAGGCGCGACCACCGCCGAATATCACCGTTTTGGGCGGGAAGAGAAGAAAGGTGGTTAGCTTCCTTTTCAATCGTTTGATTCGAGCCCACTCGGATTTGCTGAACCAATTGTCGATCAGTTCAACGATCATTCGTCGACCCTTTTCGTGCACTTAGACGAAAGATCGGAGCAACCGTGACTCATTCCAACACTCGCGCGCGCTTTGCGATAAGAGCCGTGGATTCGCACTTCAGCCGTTTTGCGTTTCGTCCTGTTTGTTTTACGCGCGCGAAACGTAAGGAGAAAACTCCCGCTCTTCCGTTCAGTTCAACCGTTCGCCCAGGAACCGAAGGACGGCGTGATGGGCCAGCGGGTGTCGTCCACGGAGTTCCTTTGGACGTATGGCGAGCAGCCGCACGCCGATCGGCGCCGCAAGATCCTTCGCCGGCATCCGGAAATCAAGCGGCTGTTCGGCGTCGACCCGTCGCTGAAGTTCGTCGTTGGGGCGTGCGTTTTGATGCAAATCGCCGCCTGCTTCCTGCTCCGAGGTTCGAACGAGAAAGAAGGCGGTCGATCGACGGTTGCTTGCAGACTCCTCGTGGATCCTCGTGCTGCTTCAAGCGTACTTCTTCGGCGGTCTCGTGAACCACGGCCTCGCGCTGGCCATCCACGACATCTCGCACAACACGGCGTTCGGCAACCGCCGGCCGTTGGCCAACCGCTTCTTCGGGATGTTCGCGAACCTGCCGATCGGCGTCCCAATTTCCGTCTCCTTCAAAAAATACCACGTCGAACATCATCGCTATTTGTGTTCGTCCCCTCCTTCTTTCATTAACCCTCGGCTTTAGCGGAGGACGGGTTGGACACGGACCTGCCGACCGAATTCGAAGCCCGCTTCTTCACGACGCCCGTCCGCAAGTGCGTGTGGATCGCCTTGCAGCCGCTCTTCTACGCGTTCCGCCCGCTGGTCGTCTACAAGAAGCTCCCGTGCGATCTGGAGATCGTCAACGCTCTCGTCCAAGTGAGCATTCGATCGAATGCTTCCAATCGTTCTTCAGGTCGCGTTTGACGTCTTCATCGTGTACTTCTGCGGCCCCCGAGCTCTCGTCTACCTTGTGGGGGGAACGCTGATGGCGATGGGCCCGCATCCTTCGTCTGCCCACTTCATCGCCGAGCACTACGCGTTCAACGGGGAGCAGGAGACGTACTCTTACCACGGGCCCTGGAACCTCGTGCTCTACAACGTCGGCTTCCACGTGGAGCATCACGACTTTCCGTTCATTCCGGGCCGCAACCTGCCGTCGGTTCGGCGGATTGCCCCCGAATTCTACGCGAATCTGTACACACACGAGTCGTGGACACGCGTCTTGTGGCAGTTCGTGTGGTCGCCGGCGATGGGCCCGTTCCGTCGGCTCAAACGACCGCCGACCGTCCCGCAGTCCGCCCACTACCGAAATCCGCTGCTCGCGTGGCTCGAATCCGTCGGCGTCGTGCGGAAGCTGCGGGAATTGGTCGACGCGGTGGGGCGGAAGAAAGTCCAGTGATCACTTTCTTCTTTGTTGCATTTGATCTCATTTTGCTTCGAGTAAACTACTGCATTTGTCCGGCGGATGACGGGGATTTGTAGCGAGCGATCGATTCCGAAAGGAGCCGACCAGCGGTTGTAAACATTCGGGCGCTATCGCCATCAATCGCGTCCAATGCGATCGGCGGGTCACTCGAAGAGCCCTTCAGTCCCCAGTTGCTTCGCGCTAGTTAAACGACAGATCGGAGTTTGAACAGCTGGTCTCCGAACAAGCGAGGAGCGCGCGGACGCGCCGCTTACTTCTTTTATTCGCTTACGTCCATTTGCTCATTCCTCCGTCTTCTACACGCTAACATTCTGATCGATGCCACGAACTGGGAGCTCCACCGCGATCCAGCGTTCTGTTTTCGATTCGATCGCGGCGGAGCCCCCACTTTGCGGCTGAAATTTCCTACACTGCCGTCTGCTCGTCGAGGTACTCGCATTTATTCGGACTACAAACTGACTGGCCACACGGAAGTAAGTGCAATGGATGGCACATAACTCTTTTTGGTCGATTGGACGAACAAAGGACGTTAAAAACGGGGGATAGAAGGATAGGGGCGCGTATTTACAGCGGCGTTCAAGCGAGACGGCTGCGAACAAAGCGGAGAGGAAAGCGGGCTAACGATGCGAATAAAGCTGCAGGGACGACGAGCAGGAGGGAGAGCGGCAATGTGACGAGCAAATGGGCGGCGAGAAGAAGTGAGTGAAGGACGAGCCGCAGCTCAGCTGACGATCGACCGCTCCAGTCGGAAGTTGTAGTCGAACTCGAGGACGTCCGATTGGACGTTGTAGCCGTCGCCCGCGGCTGCGTTCAGCCCGCCGGCGGCCGCCGACGTCGCCGTCGCGTACTTGGGGCTCAGCTTGAAGGGGACGCCGTCGAGCGGCCGGTGGGCGACGAACGGCGCGCGCAGATTCAAGCCGGCCGGCAGCCCGCCGCTCAAGTCGGCCGGGTCGGCGGCACTCGCGTCCAACGACGGGTACAGCGAGGTCGAGGTGTTGTTCCTGAAGAATCGCAGTGAATGCAAGTGGAAAGCGAGAAAGAGGACGTACACGGTGGAGGCGGTGGCCGACGGCAAGTTCGGCTTTACGCCGTACGTGGGCGCGATCGTCGTCACTTTGAAGCAGATCAACGCGCCGTCCACCTCTCTGAAGCAAGAGGAATGATTGGATGAGTGTGGAAGGACGGACCCGGCGGACGTGAAGCCCTTGGGCGGCCGCTTCGTTCGGTTCAGGACGATCACGTCCGTCAGCGCGTCCACGGCGTCGTTGCGCGGCGTGAAGCGAACGCAAATGAACTTCTTCTTCAACGCTCTCTCTTCTGCAATCACGGGGGTAAAAGGAAGAGTATGAAATGGAGAACGCACTCGTGTCGGCCGTGTAATCGATGCAGACAAAGTTCGTGGGCACCGCCTCTTTCTCGTTGATCACCGCCATGTCCGTGATCACTTCGTGCGGGCTCTGAACACTCCATGCCTCTATTTAATCAACGGAAGAGAAACGAACGTTCTCCGGAGCAATCCGGTTGAGGGCGAGGTAGCGGACGGAGCGGGCGAAGATCCCGAAACCGAAGCCGTCCTTCCACAAGTCCGCGTCGCTGCCGTCGTCGTGGGCCTTCAGGATCTGAACGAAAGAACGGGGATGGTGGGAGAAGAAGAATGGAGGCTTTACCGGCGTGAAGTTAGGCGGACATCGGTTCTTGTCCGTGATCAAACACATCGAGACGATCGGCAGCGTTTGGTCCTCGATTTCCGCCGCTCGGTGCAACATTTCGCTGCTCAACTCACGAATGGGCGAGCAGAAGGAAGGATTCGCTGGAAAGAAGCGGCCGGAAGTCACGAACGAGCGGGCGATGTCGAAATTTCTTGCGGTGTCTGAAATCCGCAAAGACAATCGGTCGAAATTAGAGCCCACGCCTCTATCCACGCGCACGCGCTCGTCAATCGAAAGCAAAGTGAGTCATTCCATCAACGCAAGCGGAAAACAAACGCTTGCAATGTGATCTCAACGGGGCGTCTAACGTGTCAAGAGTTCTCCGAGTGGAGAGAAAGTGGTCGAGTGTTGCGCCCAACCGATTTGCCCCAAACTCCGTGGGAAAGTTGAGGGAGTGATTGACACGGGGATCTGGCAGGGGATGGCCGTTGTGGGCGGCGATTGCGATTGGAAGGGATCTCCGGTGGTCCTTTTTGTTCCAATTTTACTCCCATTTGTTCCGTTCGCGTTCTGATCCTTCCAGCTTTCCTCGTTTCCGACCATCCATCTCCGTGCTCATCTCCGGGTTGATTCCAGCAACCGCATGCTCCGAAGCGGCCGTCTGATCGCTCGTTTAATTTCCAGAAGTCCCCGCCAAGCTCTCGTCTCGCCCGTCTTCACCTTCGCTCCGCCGACCGCTCGACAACTTTCGAGTGGGTTGCATCATCCTTCTGCTTCAATTCTGTTGGATTTCTTTCAGTTTCCGCACGAATCCGAAGCGAAATGGCCGATCAATCGAACGCCCAGCAGATCGTCGCGTTGCTGGAAGAAGCGGAGGCGAAATTCGCCAAGTTGAGTGAGTTCTCCCGCTTTCCTTTCGTTTACTTTGGTCTGTTGGTTGCAGAGTCCGTTTTCGTGGAGGCCGAGACGAAGAAGCTGGACGCCGAGCAGGCGAAGTTGAAGAAGGAGGTCGAGAACCTGAAGGCCGAGTTGACGAAGAAGGAGAAGGCGGCCGGCAGTACGTTCTTCCCACCGCTCCTCCACATTTATTCCATTTCTCTTGCTTTCAGTCCCCGTCGTCGCCCATCCGCCGTCCAACCTGAACGCCGACGCGTCCAACGGAACGCCCGCTCCCGCCGAGGAGAAGCCGGCCGAGAAGCCCGCCGGAGAGCCGAAGGAGCCGAAGGGAAAGAAGCAGAAGGGCGGCGACGCGAAGCCCAAAGCCGCGCCGGCTGCCGCGGCCGCCGACGACGCGGTGGACGTCGGCCGTTTGGACCTCCGCGTGGGCCGCATCGTCGACGCAAAGAAACACCCGGACGCGGACGCGCTGTACGTCGAGACGATCGATCTGGGCGAGGAGAAGCCGCGCACGGTGATCAGCGGCCTCGTCAAGCACGTGCCCTTGGATCAGGTGAGCCCCTCTTCCTTTAATTGCTTCTATTCGTTGTTTCCAGATGCTGAACCGCCTGGTCGTGTGCCTGTGCAACCTGAAGCCGGTGAAGATGCGCGGCATCGAGAGCCAGGCGATGGTCATGTGCGCCTCCTCGCCCGACAAGGTGGAGATCATGGAGGTGGCGGCGGACGCGAAGCCCGGCGACCGCGTGCTTGTCGACGGCTTCGCCCACGGCCGGACGCGCAGCTGAATCCCAAGAAGAAGGTGTGGGAGACGGTGGCCGTCGACTTGAAGGTCTCCGCTGACGGCCGCGCCGTCTACAAGGACGCCGTCCTGCTCGTCGAGGGCAAGACGCCGATGACCGCCGCCACTCTCCGCGACGTGCCCGTCAAATAAGCCCGCAAGTGACCGTCCAGTCTTCGTGTTGTTGATTCCTTTCGACTTGTTGATTTCGTCATTAAACGTTCTTGACTCTTGCGGTTGGAAGACGGCAATCAGGCTACATGCTGTGTTGCACGTCCGGTTGATTCAATCAAGTCAAACGAGTAGCCTTTCAGATAAAAGTCGGATTTATTGTCTTCGTATTCGTGAACAACAAGAAGGGGAGATGTGTGTGTGTGGGTGATACAAGTCTCTAATCGATGCACGGACACTCGGGCCGAGTGTACACTTGGCTGATCACGTGGGATAAACGAAGGGAAGAAAGCAGGCGGTTCGTGTACACGTCAAAGTGATCCAACTCTGCAATCAAGCCGCACAATCTTCTTCGTCCAGTCCACGCTTACCGCGGCGTCTGCTCCGCAGCCGGGGGCGCGTTGACTTCGCGCGGCGAGAAGCGTTCGACCTCGTCGTTGGGCAGCGAAGAGGACTGCGGGGGCGGCGGAATGCGGACGTTTCGGTAGTTGAGGGCGTCCAATTGGGAACTGAGCGGCCGAATGGAGATGATCGGCAGGTGGAGTTCGACGCGGAACTCCATTTGGGCGGCGGCCGACAGTTGGTACAAGGGGGAAGCATCTGAACGGTCCACTCATTGAAATCGGGCGAGGAAAGGACTCACGGCTTCGGCCAGCAGCTTGAGGAACTCGTCGTACGCGTCCTCCAGGCCGATCCAGGGCGCCAAATCGTAGCCCACTCGCTCCTGGCCGGCGTAAATCCGAATGGCGACGTGGCTGCAATCAACGCAATGAACCAATCGAATAGAGGGAGGGGACCCACTTGATGTCCAACGAGAGCAACATCCCGACGTACTGCTCCAGCGAATTCCGCAGGAGGATCGTCAACTGCTCGCAGGCGTCGAAGAAGTGCGATTGGATCTGCGGGTCCATCCGCTGGTGCAGCAGCGAAATGACGGCGCCCAGTCGGAGCGCCTTCGAGCGGAACGAAACGAACGGGTAGTTCGCGTTGTGCGCCCGCGAAGCCAACAGTCCGTATTGGTAGTAACCCTGGAGATCCTTTGATTGGTCGGTTGGAAGCGAGAGAACCCACCCGCAAGTCCATCCCGTCGATCGGTGACTGGAGCGAGCCGTTCGAGGTGAGAATTTGGTCCTCGATCCACGAAACCTCGAGCCGCTGCCGCTCCGACTCCAACGCGAAATTCTCGCCGCTGGCCAGCCGCTTCGTGAGCGTTTCGAGCGTGTCCGAACTCAACCGAATCACGACGCCGTCCTCCACGAGCGTTTGCGTGAAAGACGAGTCGGGGCCCTTGTGGCCGGTGGAGAACGCGACGAATGCCGCTCCGATCGCTGCAAACAAACGAGTGAGCAGAAGATGGAAGGAAGTGAACGTACCGAGTCGAGTGGCCGCTCGCTGGAACACGCGCGTCGCGAACGTGTTCAGAACGCGCTCGGTGGTGAGCACGCTGTCCGCCTGATAGCTGAGGTCCATCGCCCACGCCAGCAGGTTCATGTTCGAGTCGAGGATTCGTTTGACCTGAACGCGACGATCATTCGGGAAGAAGGACGGGGAGCGCACTTGTTGGAGGGCCCAAATCGGGATGCAGATGCGCGTGAGGGACTCGGTGATCAGCGCGTAGCCACCGGCCAGGTGCGGCAGTTGGTAGGAGTCGTGGCGGAAGTCGTGGAACATGGTGAGGATCGTCGAGGAAGTGAGTTGATTCAAGTCGGCGAACGGTTCGAACGCCGACTCCCGCTCGAGTCCGTTGAGGACGGGCATCGGATAGCCTGCAGCAAGGAGGAGGTCAACGGAAGATCGCGGGAAACTCACATCCCGACATCATCCCCAAACGGTAGAGAAAGCGAGAGGGCATCGCCTGGACGTACGGCAGCTCGTGACTCCGAACGAACGTCCCGATCCGAAAGATGCCCAACGGGTGGGGGATTCCGCTCATTTCCTGCAAGAACAATCGAATAAATGGGGCAGTTGAAAGGAATAACGAACCTGATTCTGGTAGGGGTAGAAGAGGACGGCCACCGCTTCGTGTCCCTCGGTTTCGTTCGGCTGCAGCTCGTGCAAGTGGGCCATTCGGTTGGCGCACTGCCGGATGCCGTTCCGATCGTCCAGCGAGTTCGTTGTGGGCCGCAAGCAGGTCTCCGCGTAGCGCGTGAGCGATCGAATCAGCGGGGCGGGAAGGTGGCCTTCGGGATCGGCCGGTCGCTTCTCGAACACCAGCACCAGCTCGTCGACGCCGAGCGTGTTGAAGCCGCTCGTGTAGGCGGCGTAGAACTGGCAGCCCTTCCGCTCGATCAGCTGGAGGATCACGTGCAGATTGCGGCGGAGCACCAAGCGGACCGGCCGCTGGTCACGAATCCGCTCTTCGATCTCCGCCCGATCCCACGGCCGCAGTTCGCCCTCGACCGGGTCTTCGCACGCGTAGAACCAGCGAGACTCCAGCGTTCGCGTCTCCTCGTCGGCGATCATGTCGCGGGTGCGGCGGGAGCTGCGGGTTTGCTGCACGAAGAAGAGAGTGGACAAAAGAAAACGGGCAGGACTCACTTTGTTCGAGCGAGAGGAGCGGCGGTTCGTCGTCAACACTCCGCCGTCGGTCGTCGATTGATCGGCCGTGTTTCCCGCAGTCGTCGTCGAGGAGGACGGGCGCGGAGTCGACGGGGAGGAGAGCGAGTCGTCGCCCGGCCGCAAGCCGTCGAGGAACTTCACCGAGCGGCGCTCCACCGACCCGACGGCCAAATCGACGGCACTCGAGGCTCCCGCACTCGTGGGCGACTGCTCGGCGTCCACCGCCGACGGCTCGTCGTGCTCCGTCTTCGAGCGCTTGAGAACGGATTTCTTGCGGACGAAAAACGAGCCGCCGGACGGGTGGGCGAGCGGTTGGGCCGACGAGGAGGCGGCCGCCGTGGGATCGCCGGCGGAAGAAGACGCTCTGAATTAAACGAACGAAACGAATGAATAATCGAGCGAAATCGGGGAACTCACTCGCCGCCCGCACTCCCGTTCGCTTCCTGCTCGGCGCGCGTGCTCTCGATCGTCTTCTCGTACAACTCGATGCGGTCCAAGGTCGCGTTGCACGGCACGCACACTCGCTGCCGCTTCTCGTCCTCGCGCATGTACGGGAGCAGGCGGCGGACGGAGCAGCACTCGGCGCACAAAACACGCCCGCAACAGCGGCAGTGATGTCGCCGGTTGACGATCGTGAACTTGTTCGTGCAAATCATGCACCGCTTGCAGTCCTCGTCGCGGATCCAAATCGGTTTGGCCTGAACGAAGGACGAGGATGAAAGCGATGAATTCGTGGAGGAATGCCCACCTTCCCCAACTGCAGCTCGCTCTCCGTCAGCCGCAAGTCCGTCCCGACGTTCCCCACGGCGTGTGTGCTCAGAATCACCGATCGTTTGCGTTCTGAACGGAGAGCAATCAATTCAAGTGGAAGGAAGGAGTGAAGAACGAACCTTCCCGATTCTCCGCAACTTCGCTCTCGTCCTCGGCCGGCCGATCGGGAGAAGTTGGGAGATCCGCCGGCCGCTCGTCTTCTTCGGTCGGCTGTTGGTTTGCGGAAGACTCGGGCTCGTGGTCTCCACTTCCGTCGGGGCGCTGCTCTCGACCTTCGCCGAGCATCTCCCGCTCTTCCTCCTCCTCCTCGTCGGGCGAGAGGGCGGCGCACTGGTCGGGGAGTTGAGCGGCGACCTGCCGGGCGGCCTCCTCAAGAATTCGCTCCGCTTCGGCCAGCACGCGCTCGGTCTCCGTGTGATCGACGGTGTCCACAAAGGCGGGCTGCTCTTTGGTTTCGGCCGGCGTGTTGGTCGGAACGGTCGGGGCATCGGTGGGTGGCTTGGTCGGGACTTCGATCGGGACTTCGACCGAAAGTTCGACCGGGGCATCTTCTCGCTCGACGGTCGTCGTTTCCACGGGAACAACGTCCGGCTTCTCTTCCGCTGCCGTCGCCTCCTCTCTCCTCGCTCGGCTTCTTCTCCGCCTTCTTCGGCTCGTCTTCGACGACCGTCGATGGAGCGGCCGGCTGTTCGTCTGCCTCGAGATGTTCCGATTGATTCGGTCGAGACTCCTCCTTCTCCTCGTCCTCTCGACCGCCTTCTTTGGAGGAAGACGGCGGGAGCTCGTCCGCAACATCCGGCTGGTCGTCGAGAAGCGAAGCGGAGGGAACCGGAGAGGTCGGGCCATCGGCGGCTTCCTCCGCGTGAACGACGGGTGTGGACGATTCGTCGGATCGCTGGGCGGGGGGATCGACGGGAGTTTCTGAATGCGAGGACGAAATAAAAGAAGAGGAAGTGAAAGACGAACCGTCGATCTGAACCTCGTGCTCGCGAGCATCCCCCGCTTCTCCCGGCGGCTCTTCGCGCTCAACTTCGGCGTCCTGCGGTTCGTGCACGCGCCTCGCTTCGCTCCGATCGGCTTCCTGGATCCGCTCGTCCACTTGCGGTTCTTCGGGCCCCTCTGCCTTCGATTCGCTCGCTTCTTCGACGATCTCCTCGGTCGGAATCGCGGGCACTTCTTCCGTTGGGTCGGCCGTTCGGTCCACTTGCTCGCACTCGATCGCCGCCTCCGCTTTCTTCGAGTGATCGATGGAAATTTCCGTGCAGAGGTCCGCCAGCTGCCGAGCGCAAATCTCGAGCTCCTCGTCCACGTTCGCTTCTTTCCGGTCGGCCGCATCGGGGGCGTTGAGGGAAGGCGGCGGGTCGACCGGCCGCTCGACCTCGCGGACGTCCGAAAGGTTCACGATCGGCCACTCGGCGTCGGCCGGCTGGGCGAACGGCTCGGGCGTCGAGGTCGTCGGTTGGGGCGGCTCGGGCACTTCGGATTGCACCGGAGATCTTCGGTCTTCTGCGGAGTGGTCGGCCGGAAGCGGCGACTCCGCCGGCTTCGGGAGATCGACGGGGAGGACGGGCGTCTGTTCGGGTGTCCTCGACTCGTCCGCCGGCTTCCCCTCTTCGACCCGTCGATCGGGAGGCGGCGAGAAGCGGGAGTGACCGTTGAGTGCGGACTGCACGCGGCTCTCGGCTCCGTTCGACGGCGAAGCGGCGGCCAGTTGGGCTGAAAGCGGGGGAATGCAACAAAAGAAGGAAGAAAGCGGACGTACGTGATCGAAGCGTTTCGTTCTGCTCGGCGGCCTTCGCTTTGAGCTCCTTCTGCACCTCCTGCTCCAGCCCGTCGAGCAGGTCGTCCATCTCGGGGAGCGCCGCCATTGCGCTCGCTGAAATCCGAGGAAATCGGGAGGAATCGACCGAATTCACGCGCAAAGGTTCCCGAATCGACTTTCAGTCGACGGAAAGCTCGCCACGAGCGAGCGAGAGAAGTGCGGGCGCACGGCGATCGGACGTGAAATAAACAAACTCGCCGCAAACCGCCGATTTGCTCGCCGATCGACCGCCGTTTTGCGGAGCGGAAGTGCGCGCAAAAGATCCGCGAAACGGCGACCGAACGCCCGACCGCTCGACATCCAACACTCCCGCGTTCCACCGCTTTGCACCTCCGCCGTCCGTCCGCTCGCTCGCTCGTTCTCACGAGTCGGTCACGAACCTCCCGAATTCCGTGCGATGCTGCCTGCTCGTTCGCCTTTGGTCGAAACCGAGTGTTTGGATGGAACAAAGCGGTAAGAGCGAAGGTGAATCCATTCAAAAGAAATCCGTGAGCCGCAATCAAAACAACTGGAAATAAACACGCTCGCTTGCTCGCTTTCCGGCTGTGCGCACGGACGAGCGTTGAAATTCGACTCCAATCGGTGCAAAAGGAACTCCGGCAACGCATTGAGAAGCGAGTCATCCTCACAACACTAAAGTTCGTCGACAAATGCTGGAGTTCGCGTGAATCAACCAAATGAAGAGCAAGCGAACGGAAGAATCTCGGCTGTTGCAAGTAGGAAGCGAACGGAAAGGAAAGACGAGCGGAAACAGCGGAAAGGTGCACGAAAGAGCGAATTCGAACTCCGTCGAGCGGGGCGTGATTCCGCGAAGCAGTCGGTCGATTCGGTTCGTCGTTTCGCCCACTTGTTTTCAGCCGTTGATCAGCAGCCCGCCGCTCCGCTCGGCGGCCGTCCGTGTGAGCGAAGTGCCCCGCTTCGAGCCGACCGGCCGCTTGCTGGCTTCCTTCCGCTCTTGCTGCTCGCAGAAGTTTGGAGAAGTTTCCTTTCTCGAAGGTCGACCAGGGATTGATGGTGGCTTCTCTTGTTCGTTGCATTGAATTTCTTACGAGTTTCCGCGTTAGTTTGGGTGTTTGGTTCAAGAATCACTTCTCACTAGATCGCAACCTAATGACATGTGATAACGATTGAATTGCACGCGCTCGTTCACGAGCATCGTCAGCGCACCATCACAAACAACCCAATGGTTTGCTTCATCAACACTCACAAGCGGACTGAGAAGGAGCTGCACATCCACACTCACATCCAATCGAACACTCCAGCTGCTGCTCGAAGGTCGAGGGCGAGCTCATGAGCGTAAAAAGCGGAACGTCAACGGCGGCAATTCGATCCGCAGATTGCGGCCGCGATCTTCGGCCGCCCGCCCGCCTCCACTCGCTCGTTTTCTTCCGGCCGGCGGGACGAACGGCTGTCCGCCGGCCCCTCCGATCGTCCGAAGTGCCGCCGCGGAGGGGGGCGGCAAGCGGCGATTATCGGCGCCCGAATTTCCGGCTCTCGTTTGTTCCGTCCGCAAAAAACTGGGTAGAGGCCGACCCAATGGCCTCTGTTTCGCTCGCCGACTGCGGCCGGCTTGGATTGCACCAATTTGCTGCGATTTGTGGTCGTCGATCGCGTCCACAATTGGCAGATTTCTGGCTAGAGATGGTTGTGCCCGGTAAACCGCTTCCCACGATTTTATTCACGAACGAAGACGCTCGAACGGAAATCGAAAGACGCCCGAATTCGCCGCTCGTCCTCCGACTTCCGATTGGACGGGCGTGGTCGTCCGGCGTCTTCTTTTGCGTTCGCGTCGTCGCGCCGTTCACATCGTGGTTCACTTCACAGCGCCCAGCGGAAGTGCGCAAGCGAGTGGGAAGCGGGTGCAGAGTTTCTCGATTGTTTTCGTTCGCGAAGGGCGCGCGGATTCTCGTGATCGGCGAGCGCCGCCTTGCAGTCCGCGATCTTTCGATCGTCGAGACGGCAACGAGATTTTGGATCGATCGACGATGGACTCGAGAGTGCGCGTGGAAGCCCTCGAATCAAAAAGAAATCTGTTTGTTCGAAGTTGATGAGGCGCGTGCAGATGTTTCTCGATTAATTATGCAGTCGGAAGCGGCCTCTTGACTTCCGCTTGACCCCCGCCGATCACACGTCCGCCAGCCACCCACGATTGACGCTTCTTTTCGATTGGGAGGGCCGCTTGTTCTCGGGGGATCCGCGCGGGCGACGGCGGCGACGGCGCGATCTCTGCGGACGTCCACTCACCCGCCTGCCGCCCGCGCACCTTCCTTCCTTCGCGCGCCGTCTGCCGCTTTCTTCCTTCGTTTCTTTTGGGCGATCCTGCGCGCCTTGAAACAGCTGCTCGTTTTGTTCCTTTGGGGTCGATCGCCCACAGAATTGCTAATTCTTTCCATTTCGTTTGTGTTTCTTGGCAACTCTTCAACTTCCTTTTTCGTTACCCGCTTTCCGACGCTGTTTTGGGACGAGAAAGTGCGCTCTTTTGCGATCGAAAGCCCAACGAGCAGGCGGACGAGCGAGGGCAAACGGGACGCGGAAGGTGGCAATTTGGAGGATTTTGCGAACAAAACGGTCATTAGCGCGGAGGCAGGGCTTGCCTTAACCGTTGAACACACGAGAGTCTCTTTGAATAGTTTGTCTAGATGAAAATACGAAACACGTGGTCACCGCAAATTCTATTCCATTTCGGCTCCTGCGTTTATTGCCCACTTCCCTCTGCAATAAATTTCGCTCGATTGCTCGTTGATGCCGGCCGCTGGACAGAACGGTTCTATTTCTCGTAGTGCTTTTTGACTTCCAGGAACACCTTCGAGCGCGAGAGCGGAAGTGAAGGCGTGTGATCGATTCGTCTTCGTTTTATTGCGGGTGTCTTTCGACCAGCCGCTTCCTTCCTTCTTCTGCGTGTAACTTGAAGCTTGCAGCGTGGAAGTCCTCTTCGGATGGACACGCACGCGAAAAGCCAATTTTTCCACTGCACGGCCGCAAATGAAAGAAAGGCGGCAGAAGTCGCCGTTGAAAAAAGAAACTTTGCGCGCCTTCGTGCCGAAGGAAGGCGTGCGCGGAAGAAGGCCGCGTTTTCTTCTTCCTTGTGACCGCCGGCCATTCGCCGCGCACATGGACGAGCGCGCGGGAGAAGCGAGTGGACGAGCGGGGGGGGTCCGACTGACCGCCGGTTTGTTCGCCGAACCCTCCCGCTCGCGCGCTGGCCACCCAAAAGAGGGGGCCGCGGTTTGTGTTCGCTACTCGGAAACCTCGCGGCGCCGAACACCCAAACGGGGCCCTAAAGACGAGTGACCGGAAGGAAGAAGCGGCGGCGGGTGGCCGGACGAAAAGAAGCCGCGTTTGATGGTGGACGTTCCGCTTTGTTCCGCTCGGCTTCCCCTTCAACTCTTTGTGATCGTTTCAAAACATGTCCGATTGCGACACCCGCAGTTTTGTCGGTTCTTTTTCGCGTTCATCTTCGTTTCGTTCCTCCGCGTTTGCTCGTCGGTCATCCGCCGGTCATTCGGCCGTCGCGCGTGTCCGGCCGACGGCGTTCCTGTGGGTATTTGCCGCGCGGCGGGCCACGCCGATTGCGCGGCGATTCCATTTGCGGCGCGCGTTCGGGTTTCGCGTCGAGTGCGGGCGGCGAAATTGAAATTTGTCGCGCTTCTTCGTTTCGTTCGAAACATTTCCTTCTTCCTTCCGTCCAGCCCCAAGCCCTCGTCCTCGCGTTCATGCGGGCGGCCAAGTGGGGGCATCTGCCGTTTGGTCGCCCGCTTTTACGAGCTCGCCGTTTTTGATCCCGCCTAATTGGCGGCTATTTTTGAGGGCAGCGGGGGACGTGCGGGCTTTACGGGCGTTCTTTCGACTCGTTTGCTCGCCCGCCGGCCACCTTCGATCGCCGCCAGCGGCCCACGCAAACGCGTCGACCGAAGAGCGGTCGGGGGGTCAGCGAACTCCTCGAAAGTGTGTCGAGTGGAGGTGGCCGCGGTGAGTAACGAGGGGCCGCAAGACGCCGCGTGTTTGCTCAAGAACGTGCGGGACGCAAAGCGACGAACAAGATTCCGCTCGCATTTCGTCGTCTTCTTCGCCCAAAATTCGCAGATTTTCGTTCGGTTCGCTCTGGAGCCTTGCCTGCCGTCCTGCCGCCGCTTCCTGAACGCAACATTTGGCAACTCGTTCTTCCGATTGTCGCCTTTCCTGCCGCTCCCGCCGCTTCTCGTTTTTACACTCGTGCGGTTTTCGTTCACGCGAGTGTAAACCCGCGATCAACGGACAACAGCGGCGTCTGCTGCGCCGCGCGTCGACGAGCGCGTGCGTGCGGTGGGCCCGCGAGAGCACGATCGTCAAGAAATCAATCAACACAGCACCGCGTCGATGCCGGCCGACGCCCGCGGACGCGGCCGGCGGTTTGATGAAAACGGAGATCGTTCCTGAAAGTTCGCATGATCGCTTCGAGCACCCGCCTTCCGTTTCGTTCTGCTCACTCGTTCCTTCCGCGTTGCTTCGGTTTGCTCGCGGCCTCGTGTTCGTCGTCGGGGGTTCGCGCGTCGCTAATCTCCGAATTCGAGCAAACATTTCCGCCAACCTTCGGCTCCCCTTTGATCTGCCGAGTTGTCGGCTGTTTGCTCGCACCATCTGCTGCGTTTACTCGTGTTTTGAGTTGGCTCGACACGAATTCTCTGACCGCTTATAGGTATTAGTTGATCGAGTCCTTTCGCCATCTCTCGTTGCTGGAATCAATGGCAAACACACAGTTTCGTCTTTTCGCTTGTGGCCAATGCTCGCCGTGATTCACGCGCTTTGAATCATTTCTCTCGCGAATTCACGATTGATGGGCGTTCTCTTCGTCGAAACGCCCACTGCCCACCGGTCGAATGGTTCGCTCGACCGCTCTTCTCGGCAAGTGCACTCGTTCGGTTGCGGCTTGTCCACTTGCAAGCGGGCGGGCGGGTTGATCTCCGTTTGGTTTCCGGCGAGCGGGTGGTGGCGTCAAAGCGGGCGTTCGAACCGAAAGAAAGCGCAATGATGAACGTCGATGAAACGAAGACACGTCGTGTTCACTCGAATGCAGGCCGGTTGCCTAATTTCCGCCCGCATTTTGCCGATCGGTTAAACAGGTGGTTGGTGGGCGGTTAGCGGGTATTTAAGCGAGCATTGATTCGAATGCTTCAGATGGTTCTTTACTCACTCTACTTTTGCTGCTTCTCAGCACTGCTGTGCAACCTCTAAACCGATCGATCGATCGCTCGCTCCAAAAGAAGTGATTTTTGCACCGAGCGAGGCGCACGGGCGTCGTCCCGCGTGCATCACTTCCGGTAGGCGTCCGCAATCAACGCGACGCCCGTCGCCTCCTTGCGGCTCGCCGTCTCGCGTGTTTCCGCCCAATTTCACGCATCGCGGACCGCTCGCCCGCTCGGCGGAGTTGATTTTCGTTTGGCGCCTCCCGCTCGCCGGCCGCCGCCCTCCCCATGGGGCGCGTCTTGCTCACGGTTACTCACCGCGATTTCCGCTCGTTTATTTGCTTTGCGGTTGCGTTATTCACTTCGTTCGTGCTCCATTTATTCCGTGACTCCCGAGTCGATTATGACGAGCGATGCGCTTGGATTGTTCGTGCGGATGACCCAGAAGCACGTCGATTCGGCAGTCAATTACGTGCTCGTGAACTGTACTCCTTCTCGACCGTTTACATCTGCACTGGCCGCCCACCATCAAGCGCAATCGTTCACTTGCTCGCGGTTATTTCCGTCCACTGCGGAGGAATGTTTTGATTTCTTCCCGCACTCGCCTGCTCCTTTTCCATCGCTCATTGCCCATCACGGTCCCGATCGATCGACGGAAGACGACCGGAAGTGCGCAGGGGTTTTTTGACCACACGCAACGCCTCCCGTCGCCCCCACTCGGTCGTCCTTCCCGTCCGCATTCTCGCCGCCGCTCGATCATCCCGCGAATTCGAAAAATGCCGCCGGTTTTCGTCGACGAACGCCGGGAATTCGTTTCGTTCGCCGTCGGCGCTCCGCCGATCGAACCGAAATGATTGATTCGAAGCGGCGGCGGCGGCGAGATGAACGCCGGGCGTCGCGCGAACGAAGAAGTGCGCAAATTCCCGCTCCGCTCGACGCTGCGTTCGAGTTGGAATTCGCGTCTTCCTCTCCGCCGTGGCGGCGCCCGGCGGATGTTTCGATTCGTCGGTGCTCTGCAATCAAAATGTTTATCTTTTGGATCGATCGTGCCGTGAGTCACTTCGACTGTTGCTCGTGTTTCTGGCTGGCTTCACGAAGAGCAGCTCCAGAATTCCCCTTGTTCCTGCGCGTCTCATTGCTTTCGTTTGCGTGCAATCGATTGATTTCTGTTTGATTTCCTCCGTCTGTTTGCAGCGTCCGTCGCTCCCACGAATCCGCTGGATTTGCGCTTCGTTTCGCGCGGCTTTCGATCACGAACGGACTGGCCGCCGCCGCCGAACTGCCGCGAAGGAGGCGGAAATGCGGACGCGTCGAAGCGGCCGCCCTCGTCCACCGTCCGGCCGATAAGCGACTGCTGACCGCGAGGATACGAGCCGCTCCAACACTCGCAATGGAGCCCTCTACTCCTCTTTCTCCTCCCCAACGATCTCATTCCTCTGGGCGAAGGTCCTCTCCGGTGCTCTTCGGCCTCCTCCTCCTCGCCTTCTCGGGTCTTCCGTTCGTGTCGGGTTTCGGCCATCAGAATGCACTGCCCGCCCCGCTCAAGGCCAATAAACTGGGTTTGTCTGCAGTGCTTGTTCCGGTCATACAGCTCCTGTTGCAGGCGTCCCCTACTGCCTCGACCACAACGACTGCGTGGTGGGCGGCGTGTGTCTGCGGGACGAGCTGGGCGTCGGCCGGTGCATGTGCTCGTCGTCTTGTCCGTTAAGTACGTTCTTTCATCCCTTTTCTTTTGTCAACTAGTGGCTTCAGACGTGCCCGTGCAGTGCATGCCGGAAAAGAACTCGAGCTGCGTGTCCATGGGCGAGACGTACATGCGCAAATACGACCTCCACCCGCCCGTTTGCCACATGAAACGCTGCATTTGCCCGCCCATCTTCGACCCGATCCCCGTGCAGCCGCCGATCGCCGGCTTCAAGGCGATGCTGCCGATGAAATGCGACAAACGTTCGTTCCGCTCTCTCTATCCTCTTCTGATTCGTTCGTTCAGGGGACCTAAACGCCATGATCCTCGCTTCGCCGTCGGATTCGGCTTACAAAGGAGCGATCACCACGCTGTTTTGTTGCGTCAACCTCGACCCTCGCGCGTACATCGCGGAGAACGGCGTCTACTTCGTGCAGAACGGCACCCGGAAGCGCGAGCCCACCTCCTCGCCGTACGACAACTTTTCGCGCGACGTGGACACGCTCTTCACCGTCCCCACGTGCTGGAGCCTCACGCTGAACAACGTGCAGCCCTCCGATTCGGGCACCTACACTTGCATCGTGCAGCCGATGAACGCCAAGTACAAGACGATCAACACGACGATGGAGTTCGCCGTCAAGAGTGAGTTCATCCTCGTCTTTCGCTCTTCTTCTCGTCCTCCGGCTTCTCTTTCGTTCCTTGATTTTCGGTTAATTTACGCTCAATTGAGGTCGAAGACGCTCAACGCGTCAAAAAGTCGTCGCATTTCGCAGCAGAAGTGAGTCGAAATTGTGACGTGATCGTGGGTGTTCGTTCTGTTGACTTGTGCCCCAGTCAGGGCTCCGATTTACTCCTTTCTTCTGTTTTGAGTTAGAGAATGTTTTTCATTTCGTTGGCCATTGTGTTCAACATCCTTCTCTCAATTGCTTGCATCGCTCTCATTCTTTTGTTTTGCAGCGCCGCGCACGATCCACAACGTGACGATCACGCCGAACTCCACGAGCACGACGATCAAGTGGGAGACCAGCGAGGACCCGATGCTGCGAATCGATTTGGAGTTCGTTCTCCGCCTCGTTTCGCTTCAATCGAGTCGCTTGCAGGTTGTTCCGCCGGTCAGATCGGAAGACGCGCGTGTGGCGCAAATCGAACGCCAAGTCGCCCGTGTTGATCGAAAACCTGAATCCCGCTACTCCGTACACGCTCTTCATCTCGGTGGTCGACGGACAAGCCGAACCGTTTAAGCTGACCGAGCAGTTCCAGACGAGCGAGGGCGGTGAGTTCTTGAAGACATGGTCCTTCCCATTCACTCCTCTCCCGTTCAGCCCCCGACCCGCCCGACCTCGAGGACATCCGGCTGATCAACGGCGAGAACGGGCGGATTCAAGTGTGCGAGCTGGAGTGGAAGCCGCCGCGGTGGACCCGCGGGCACATCACTCGCTACTTCGTTCGTTTCCTCTCGAATACTCTAGCATTGCGCTCGTTCAGGTCCAAGTCAAAGGCCACCTTCGCTACCAGTCGCCGAACAACGCGATCGCGTTGGCCGACGACCTCCCGCACGGCGTCGACATGTGCTCCAACTACGACGGCAACGATCTGAACTCCATTGATCCGCAGATGTTCCACAACTTCTTCGCGTGCAAGTACGGACCGTTGAAGGTGAGCTACGCGTCAGTGCTCTTCTCAATCTCGTTCGTTCGCCTGTAGCCCAACCGAAACTACTCGGCGACCATCTGGGCGGAGACGAAAGCCGGCCGCTCGGAGCCCGTCTCGTACAAGCGGCAGTGCGTGATGGACTTTGCGGAGCCCGACCACATTGAGCCGCCCGAAACCTCGCCGCGCACCAACGGCTCGTCGTTCGGCCTCCGCTTCACGCACCAACCGAACGAAATCAACGGTCCGATTGCGTGCTACTACCTGGCGATCGTCCCGCTGCCCGCCAACACGTCCATCAACTCGCTGCCCGCTCCCGAGCTGATCGTCATGGACACGTACGACAAGGCGCTTCAGGTGGGTGCTTGTGGATGTTCGTGGATTGATCGTCTTTTGAAGAACAACCTGCACTCGTCGGCGGCGGAGAACAACCGCTACTTTGCGTACATCGCCGAATCGTACATGGAATACCCAACGGAGACGGTGATCGGCGACGGCGATCCGCGCGGCGGCGTCGCGCCGTGCAACGTCCTCTACCTGACGCGCTACAAACCGAACGACGCCGCGTTGGCGGTCGACCTCAAGTACACGGGTTTCCTGATCGCGCGCGTCGATCGCGACCGCGGCCTCCAGCACCAGCAGCCGCCGCCCGCCGGCAGCGGAGATCCGCGGCGATTTCGGTGAGTCGCCCGCTTCTCTCGAGTGGACGAACGGCGATTGCAGGCCGGTGATCACGGAGGCGCCGCCGCTCACCGCGCCCGCCGCTTTGGCGCGCTCGATGGGCGCCGGCCGCGCGCAACGCGCCGAGATCTCCGCGACGCTCCACGCGCCCAACGGCCAGCAGTCGACCGGCCGCCCGCGACGCCAACTCCTGACGAGCGGCGATCCCGCCTACGGTTCGTTCGTTGCAGAAGCGGCCAGTTGATCATTCGAGAGCTTCAGGCTTCTCCAACTACTTCAAGCCGGTGATCCTGCAGCCGGCGGACGGCGGCGACTCGCCGTTGCTCATGATCCTCATCACGATTCTGCTCGTCCTGATGGCCGTCTTGGCGGTCGGCACGCTCGTCTACTTCCTCTACAAGTGAGTGCGGTCTTTCCCGTATTAGGTAGTTTGGGCGGTTGCTCTCCCACCCGTTTCTTCTGCCTCTAATTTGTTCTTGACGTCACCCTTCTGGGAGTTAAAAGTGCAAGCCATTAGACAAAGAACGGTTCTCTGAAGTTCCAACGAGTTCTCCTACCTCCCTTCGTTCCGTCATCTTCCTCGTTCCCGCTTCTGCTTCTTCTGTTTGTTTGTTGCATTGCGCATTGCGTTGCGCGTTCTTCCGCCCGTTCGGCCGTCGACTCGCGGGCGGGCGGGCTTGTCGCTTCGGAGAACGCGGTCGGCCGGCGAGGCGGCGAACGGCGGGCGAATTCGAAGAACAACGCGCGCTCGCTTCCAGCAAAAAGACGAACCGGAAGGCGGCGATTCGCGAGTCGACTGGGCGGCAGGCGGCCGCGTACGTGATCGCGCGCATTTTCGATCAAAGCGGCGTTTGCATCGAAGTTTTTTGCGCGTGTGATTCACGAGATCTCCCTTCTGCGCGCTCATCCGCGTCGCTTTGCGTCCAGTCAAAACAAAACTCGTGCGTTTTGCGGAACGGAGACCAAAATGACGTGATTTTCTCCGTCGGGGATCTTTTCGTTCGAACGCCGCCAGACGGGCGGCCGCGGCGGATCGCAAGCCAGAGCGCCCCGTTTTTCTTCCGTGTTCTCTCCGGTGGTTTGTTCGTTTCGACGGGCGGGCGAGCAGGCAGGCGAGCAGGCGGGCAATCGAAAGGGGCGAGCGAGCGAAAAAAAACGGTGATTCACGCCGCCGCCGTCCGAATGACGAGGGGCGAACGAGCGGCGGGTGAAATTCGAAGTCGACGCCGCAGATTGGAAAACGCCGAGCGATTGCGCAAAGTCCGTGGCCGAAAATCGTAAAGAAAGCCGCCCACTCACCAAAAAGTGATGAGATCACCGCGAGAACCGGCGACTCGCCGCGAAAAGCGGGACGGTCGATCGGGAGGCGAGAGGGCGGATGTTTTGGAAGTTTTTGCCGTCGGAATGACGAGCGGCGATCGTCGAGACCGCCGAGTTTCTGCGATTCTTTTCGCTGCGCTCATTCGACGCGCCGAACGTCCCGTTGCGCGCCGATGGAGCGTCCAGCCGGTTGGGCCAAGAGGTTTGCTTTTTTTCCTTTGGGTCTCGAAATCATCTCGCGACTCGCTGGAATCGTAAGGGCGGTGTTGCCTGCAACCCGCATTCGCAAGTGCCTTCTCCGGCGTTCTTTCCTGCAAGGACGACCGGTTTGCAAACGTTTCCTCTCATCCCACTCCTTACGGAAGGAACGTCATGGGTAGACGAGGGATTAGCGGGACGAAATGAAAGTCGCGTCTTCATCTCCTGCAGCGCGCTGTTTTTAATTTGGACCCTCGAACTGTTTACTCACTCGGCCCGCCCGCCACCCCCGTCGACGTCCCCACGGGGGCGAACGGGCGGCAAGAAACTCGTCGCTTTCTTCGTCCGAGTAATCTCGTTGTTATTTGGGACGTCGTCGGCGTCCTCGGGACCCCAAAACAAACTCGTTGCGTTGCGTAATTCGTTTTCGTTTCGACGTTGCGCGCGTGGGCGGGCGTTCTCGTCGATGAGTCAATCGTTCGTGAGGCGATCACTGCGAGGAGGAGAGCAGATCGCAGTAGGAAGGCGTGATCGTGAGAATGTGAGTCGACTTCCACCCCGAAAGAAGTGTGAGTAATCCGACGGCAAAACAACAACAATCGAATCAAGTGAGCGACTCACTTCCGCTCGCTCCACTCTCGACTGGTCGACTCCAAATAAGCGGCGGGGTTTGATGTCATTCGTTTACCTCGCCTCTTTCTGTTGTTTGTCGTGCGGATGTTGGGGACTAGCCGACGGATTGCGGCGGGCGTTCGAGTGGGATAAGCGGCTTTCCGTGCGGTCGGGGGCGTTCTCTTTCGCGCTGATTGCTCATTCCATTAGCTGATTTGTTGCTCGCCCTCCCGTCGTCGAGGCGGCGGACACAAAGACCGCCGCCTTTGCCGACTTTTGCGTCGGAATTCCAAATTCGTTTCGTTTTCATTTCGGGACTTCCGGCCGGCGGCGGGCGTCGAGTGGAAGTTGTGCGCAGAACGGAAGCACAAAAAGAAGGCCGGCGGGCGGCCGAAAGGGCGTCGATTCGAAGTCACTCATTCGTACCGAAATAAATGAGCGGGCGGGCGGACGGCAACCGAGACGCGTGACGTTTCAGTCGGCTTCTCGAAGTCCGCCGCCGATTCCACCTGCTCGACGACGAACCGGCGAACGGAGCGGACGGTCGAGCGGGTGTTTCCGCGCCGACGAGCCTCCGCAATACAAATTTCGTCCTCCTCCTCGTCGGATTTCCCCACACACTCCATTCGTGCGGGTGGGCGGCGGGTGATCGTCGGCCGGCACGACGTCATCGCGATCCCCCGAATGCAGCGGTTTGCTCCGTGGAGTTGCGCCGGCTTCCACTCACTCCCTCCGTTGATCACAAGGCACATTCGACGAGGATTAGCGGCGTGTGATTGTTGCTGCTCTTCGATCCAAATCGAGAACATCGGACGAGCGGAAACCGAGCGAACGAGTGATTCCTCGCTCCACCGCCCGGTTGACACGTGGATTTGTGAGGAAATTCGCGTGACGATCACCTCGCTTCGCACCGTTTCGGTCGGCCGGTCGGTAGCCGAAAAGATTCGCGAAAGGCGGGGCAAGCGGCCGGCGGAGTGAGTGAGCGGACGGGCGAACGGAAAGAGCGGGCGGCGAGCCTCCGCCTCCCCACCGCCCGCCCGCCCCTTTTCGACACTCCGCCGGATCGCCGCGCCCATTGCAGCCGCCGCTCTCCGTTGCTTCCGCTCGTCGTTTCGGCTCGCAGACGGCAGTCGGCAGTAGGGCGTTTTGTCCGGCAGTTTCCGCATTTCTTCGCGCTCTAATGGACGTGACTCCGACGACTCCGCGGCGTCCGTCCGGCGAGAACAAGGAGAACGAGACCCGATTGGAGAGATTGAAAAGGTTTGTCGAGAGTGACGAGAGGGACGAGAGCGAGTGTGAGGATGAGGGAGTGGACTCGCGTGCTGGATCCTGCAGTCGCTTGACGTCGCCTTGATCATTTGCTTCCAATCCAACTGTATCCCCTCCTGCTTCATTATGGCGTCATCCTTGAGGGGTGTGGAGTTCTCTGTTTGTTTGCCCTTCAAACAAACTCTTTTCTTCTCCTAATCAGTCCGAACGATGACTCACCGCCCGGCTGCTTGCAGGAAGGGCCTGATCGCCAACGTGTGCCTGCTGAAGAAGGACCACACGATGATCAGACAGACGTACGATCCGGTGCCCGTGGAGGACCTGCCCACGGAGTACGTGATCCGCCACAAGGACTCCGACTTCCTCTTCTCCGCCGAGTTCGACGCCCTCCCGCGCAGCAAGGTGGGCATCAACACGGCCAGCGACCGGCCGGAGAACCTGCGCAAGAACCGCTACAACGACATCCGCGCGCTGGACGAGACGCGCGTCAAGTTGGAGGAGATCGGCCGCATTCCGGGCACCGACTACGTGAACGGCAACTACATCAAGGTGAGCGCACTCGAATGAACGTTGGATGACGGCTGTTTGCAGGGTTACAACGGGCAGAAGACGTTCATCGCGACGCAAGGCCCGCTGGAGAACACCGTGACGGACTTCTGGCGGATGGTCTACGAGAAGCAGTGCCGCATCATCGTGATGGTCACGAACCTGCGCGAGAGGGGCCGCGACCAGTGCGCCAAGTACTGGCCCGATGAGGAGGACTCGGCTCCGGTGAACGTCGGGAACATGTGAGTTTGACAGCGAACTCATCGGTCAATACCCTCGACTGCTTGCAGGTTCGAAGTGCATTCGATCCACTCGGACTACTTCGCCGACTACACGCTGCGCGAGTTCCTGCTCCAGCCGACGGGCGCCGCCTCTCCGCAGGCGGCCCACTCGAAGTCGCCGTCCCGCGAGACTCAACAACCGTCCAGCCCGCTCCTGTCGCCCAACTCGCCCACTCAAGCGCACCCGAACGGCTACTCGCCGCACTCCCGCACCTCGTTCTCCATCGAGTCGCCGCGCCGCACGCCCACGCGCGGTGCCAATCGCTCCGAGTCGATGAGCTCGCCGTCGCCGCGGCCGGAAAGCGATTACGCGAACCTGCCGCGCGCCAATCGCCCCGCTTCGAGCCACTCGCAGCGAAGTCACGCGCCGAACGGAGGTCAGTCGGCCTTTCCCACTTTTTTTCATGCATCTCGTTGGTTGCAGATGCCGTGCGTGTTCTCCAGTACCACTTCACGAGCTGGAACGACTACCGCGCGCCCGAGTGCACCGTCGGGTTGCTCCGTCTGATCTGCAAGCTGCGGAAGATGGACGAGTACAATTCGTACCCCGTGGTGGTCCACTGCAGGTGAAATTCTTGAGCCCTTCGGCGTGGTCGACGGTCGGCCAAATCGGTCGTAAACAAGCGGGCGGGCAGGTGGAACGGCGGGCGGACTCGTGATTCGAAAGGTCGTCCTCGTTCTCGATTCTTCCCGCACGAACTCGGGGACCAAAAAGCGGAAGTCGAATGAGAAATCGGCGCAAACATCCGCCTTCTTTCTTCCGCCTACCGTACACTTCGTTCGTTGCAGTGCGGGCGTGGGCCGGACGGGCACCTTCATCGCCATCGACTACGTCCTCGACCAGTGCCTCAACGAGGGCAAAGCGGACGTGTTCGGCTGCGTGGCCAAACTGCGCGCCCAGCGGAACCTCATGGTCCAGTCGCTGGAGCAATACGTGTTCATCTACAAGGCCCTCGCCGAACACCACCTGTTCGGCACGACCGACTTGACGCCGCACGAGTTCCGGCAGCACTACAACCGCCTCCGCGCACCGCTCGCGCGCCGCGAACGCCACCAGTCGGTGGGGCCGCAGACGGACGAGAAGTGCAACGGAAATGGCGTGGCGATCGCGCGCGCCGCCTCGCCGCCCGCCTCGCCCACCTTCCAGCTGCCCGGCGGCTCCAAGGCGGACGGCGTGTTCAACCAGAAGCTGAAGCAAATGCGGTGAGTTCCGGCCGGCATCTTTCAGTTGATCCCCGCCTTTTGCAGCCGCTCCACGTCGCCGGAGAACAGTCGACAGACGAACGCCGAGGCGGAGTTCGCCCGCCTGAACACCAGCCTCGAGAAGCCCCGCTCGACGCAGTTCGCGCAGCGGGACCAGAATCGCGGCCGGAATCGCTCGGAGGAGGGGGTCCCCTACGATTTCAACCGAGTGATCCTCCAGCACCTCCTCGACTACGAGAACACGTACATCAACGCGTCGGTCGTGAAGGTGGGTGTGAAGTTCTTTGTAGTCGAATGGACGAAATGATTGCAGGGCTACTTCGCGCCGTTCATCTTCGCCCAGGACCCGCTCGGCCCGGAGACCGCCTTCGACTTCTGGCGGATGGTCAACGAGCAGAACTCGTGCACGATCGTGAACCTCACCGACGAGGCGCTGTTCACTCGCTCGGAGAAGGTGCGTGTGCACGATCAAACAAGTTCTTATCCTTCTCCTCGTTCAGTACTGGCCGGTGGACGCGAACGTGGTCGAGTACCTGGGCCTCAAGCAGGAGCTCATCCTCCAGCTGGTGAGCGAAGAGCGCCAGCCGAACTACACGATCCGCAAGCTGCACTACTGCTTCAAGGCAAGCTCCTTCTCTCAAGCAAGTGCTCATCGTGTGTTCAGAACCACGACTCGTCGCACGGCCGCGAGGTCGTCCAGTTCACCTTCCGCAAGTGGCCGTCCGCCGACCAGCCGCCCACCGACATCTCCGCGTTCCTGGACCTGATCGCCGAGGTCATGGACCGGCAGGCGCAAGTGCCCGAGTCCGGCCCCATCGTTCTGCACTGCCGGTACGTGTGCACACGGACTGGCGGGTATTCAATCTGCTTGTTCAGGAACGGCTCCACGGAGACGGGCATGTTCGGCGCGGTCTACCTGCTGGCCGAACGGCTGCGCGCGGAGCGGATGATCGACGTCTTCCACACGGTCAAGACGCTCCAGCTGCAGCGGCCGCTGTTGGTCAACAGACTCGTGAGTTTCCCGTCTTTCTTGCTTTTATTCGCTTGCCCGATTGTAGGACCAGTACACGTTCATCTACGACGCGATCGCCGAGTTCTTGCGCACGTCGTTCATTTGACAAGGGGTGCATCTCAGTTGTACCTGGCGGATTTGGACGAGATATAGCTCATTAAACGCGCCTCGTCGCGCTGATCCCGAATCTACTCATTTAAACTGCCCAGTCGGCCGTTTAACGGAGATACAGCGCGTGAAAGCTTGCAACGGCTTTTTCGCCACTGCTGCCGTTCATTTTCCACTCGAAGTCGACACGGCCTCTTTCTTCCTTCCTCCGTTGTGTTGGCGTGGCCGAGTGGCGAAGTCGGTTGACTTGCACGCTGGTCCGACTTTTTGCGATTTCAACACGATTATCTCGCCAATTTCCGCTTTTCGGTCTTTATTTTTGCTTGTAAACGATGCAGTTTGACGAGGGAAATCGATTGATACCACGATATTGGAGATGAAATTTTTGACCGAAATCCGCGGTCTACCCCCTTTGGTCGCGCTTTCTGGCGGTTTGGACAGGCTGTTTGGCGTAGTAAATGGACGTCGAATTGGCTCGTTTTCGGTATAGACGTCCAGCACAACCGGAGAAACCGGATTGCAAAAGAAGCCTCCAAAGACAACGGTTGCACGACGACTAATCGGGTGTCCAAAAGCGATAGACCCAACGTTCGGGCTGCAAGGAGCGGATGGCACGGGTTGGATTTTAAATGGTTTTATGACGCCAACTGCTTCAAATCGGCCATAAAGAACGAACTATCCCACAAATTTGCCGAAAAGCGACAGAAAATTTGTTGCGACCACAGGGTCCTCCCTTTGGTCGGTTCACACGGCAATGTTTGGCAGTCCGTAACTCTTTTGGACGGCTGACTGGGCAAAAATGGTAATAGTAACTTTTGTTTGTCTCGCTGAGACGCGTCGAATGAGCTATATCTCGTCCGAATCCGCCAGGTACAATCGAGGTGCATCCCTTGTGAGCGCCCCATCCTTCCCTCTCGTAGTCCTTCCTTTCTTCTTCGGACGCAACGGTCTTCTCTCCTCGATCTCAACCTCGTTCCTTCAGCTTCACATTTCCTTCCAGTCTCTCGTCTTCGTCCTCACCTCTCGCAGCTTTATTTCCCGCATTTCGTTTCTTTTGTTCACGAGTGTAAATTATTTCTATTTGCTTTCTTTCTCGCCATATCCCCCTTTTTTCTGCGCTCTCCCTTTTGTTCATCATGACACGCAACTTGCCGCCATTCGCAGTCCCATCGTTAGTGATCTTCGCTTAGAGTCGGGCCGCCCGTAAAGCCCCTGAACACGTGTACGTACGCCGTCTTTTCATCACGAAATAAAGACCACACACTCGAGGAAGAGGAAGGAGAAGTGCCTTCCGAAAGTTGTTTGCAATAATCGCTTGCTTCTTCGCAGTCAATCAATCAACACGGTGGTCGACGGGTGATTGATAAGCGCGGAGCCGCGGAGGGAGCGGCGGAAGGTGGACGTTTCAGCGTGAGGGCGGAGATCATTCGGTCCTTCTTTCCGACGGCAAACAATCGACGGATCCATTCGAATGCCCGTTTTATGTCCGCGAATAAAACGCGTTCAATCGTTCGGCCGTTCGTTTGGCAACGAAAGTGCGGGTGGAGGGAAGCAGAGACGAACGCCCTCCTCGCTCGCCCGCTCTCCGCTTCGCTCCGATCGATCGAACGGTCGGCGGATGGGCACTCCGCTCCTTTCCGCTCGAAATGCCCGTCTTTCTCGCGTTCTTTCCCGTTGAAGGGCAGGGAGGCGCCGTCGGATCCCCTCGAGAATGCCCGTTCTCCCGATCGACTGTCCGCTTGCGCAGAAAACTAATCGCTTCCGCGTTCTTGGCCGCGACCAATGCTTCTGCTTTTGCCTCGTGCTCCCTCTTTCCATCGAGTTCGAAACTAGTGGGATGCAAGGAAGTTACAGACCAGTCGAATCCGGGCGGTACTCGAACTTAACGTGGTTGCAATCCGATCACATCGTTCGCGTGTTTCGATCGACTTTTGGACCAAAGGCCCGCTAAAACAGTGCGAAGCCGCCCGCCCGCCTTTTGCAAACGGCCGGCCGAAAAGCGGCTGCCGGCCGGGCGCTCCGAATCCCCGCAGAGTGGCCGGCCGGCTCCCAAACGGACAGCCGAAAAGCCGGGCGGGCGCAAGCGGCGGCCAAACGAACCACTCCGAAATTCCGCGTTCTTTTCGCCGCCCGCCCGTTTTTCTTCTCCGCTCGTCTTGCGGCCGATTCCGCCGCGATTTACCGCAAATTCACTTCGTTTTTGATCGCTCTCTGCTGCGAATTGAAGTGATTGGACTTTGCACGTTACTGCTTGCAATTGAACGAGGGTTCTAATTGAAACCCTTCCAAATTTGTTCGAAATTTTTTAAATTAAAAGAATTCACTCCAAACTCAAAGAAATTTCGCGGTTTCATCCGCTTCTTGCAAGTTACCCGCGTCTTCCGCGCTCCGCTTACATTTGTTGTTACTTTCTACCTACCTACCTAGACATCACTCTTCAAAAAACAGCTTTTTTCGACTCCGTTGTCTTCCGCCCCGAACGGGCGATTTTTTCCGCCACCCCGCTCGCCCTTGCCGCTTCGCTCTCCGCTTGCCGGCGATCCGCCCGCGTTCCCGCCCGCAACTCCGTCGGTTTCGAAATCTCGGCGTTGTTTTGCAGGGCGAAAGAACCGAACCGACGGAAGACCGCCGGCCTCCGCCTCCCTCCGCTCCGAAATGGTGCCCCGGACGTGGTGCGCGGCCGAGAACGAGAAGGTTGGTCGCCGCCCTTGTCTTGTGGTCACTCCCCAGCTTCTTTCAGTTCAAGGTCAACGATCTCGTGTACGGGCAGATCACAGTCTACTATCCGCTCGACACGCTCATGGACACGCCGCAGTTCCAGCGGCTCCAAGAGCTCAAGCAGACGGGCTGCGCCTACTTGGTCTTCCCCTGCGCCAAGCACACGCGCTTCGAGCACTCCCTCGGGTTCGTCCTTTCCCTTCTTCTCTCTTGTCACTTGGATTGTTCAGCGTGTACCACCTCTCGCACAAGTGGATCAAAGGATTGAAGAAGAACGAGAATGTTCGTCCGCTTGTTCGTCTCTTGCCTTGAAGCCCATCTTTTCAGCTTCAATCCTCCCCGAGCGCCATCGACGGGCGCGACGTCCTCTGCGTGCTGACCGCCGCCCTCATCCACGACCTCGGCCACGGCCCCTTCTCGCACACCTTCGACGGCCTGTTCATGAAGCGAGTGAACCCGACGGCCGACTGGAAGGTTCGTTCCCCCTTCCTCCGCCCGCACTCCCCGCCTTTCAGCACGAGGTGGGATCGATTGCCATGTTCAAGCACCTTCTCGAGGAGAACCCAAAGGTGAAGGCGGCGTTCGAGGAGTTCCTCAACGAGGAGGACTTCCAATTCATCGCCGAGCTCATCAACCCGCCGAAGCCGCTGGTTTGTTCCCACTTCCTCTCTTTCCACTCCTCCCCGCTCTTCAGATGAAAGACGGCGAGTGGCAGCCCAAAGGTCGCGGCAAAGAGAAGTCCTTCCTGTTCGACATCGTCTCGAACCCGCACAGCGGCCTGGACGTGGACAAGTTCGACTACTTCCTCCGAGACTCCATGATGTCCAAGGTCGGGATCTCGTTCATCACGGTACCTCCTTCCCCTCTACTCCTCACCCTTCTTTTCGTGTTCAGAACTCGGTGCTCGTCCTCTCGCGCGGCCTCCTCGTCTTGCACTCCGACCGGCTCGACTACAAGGTGATCGCGTTCCAGGAGAAGGTGAGCGGAAAGAAGGCAAGAGTCTCTCGCTGATTCCTCTCGTCTTCAGTTGATCCCCGAGCTGAACACGACGCTCTCCTGCCGCTCGGAGCTACACGAGAAGATCTACAAGAACAAGGCGGTGTTAGGGTTGGAGTCCTTGTGCGTTCACTCTTCCCTTACGCCCTCACCTCGCTGCTTGCAGGCTGGTGGACGTCCTCGTGGCCGCCGATCCCTTCCTGCTCTTCACGAGCCCCTCCACCGGCCGGCAGTACCGAATGAGCGAGGCCTTCGAGCAGATGGACGTGCTGGAGCAGTTGGACGATCGCGTCCTCAAATTGGTTCGTACCTCTCTTCCCCTCGACCACTCCTCGTCGTTCAGATCGAGTACTCGACGGACCCCAACCTGCAGAAGGCGAAGGCGCTCTACCGCCGCCTCAAAGAACGCCGCCAGCCCCGTCTGATCGGCAGCTGGCACCTGACCGACGCCACGCTGGCCGACGGGCAGGAGAAGAAGGTGGTCGAGGCGCTGGGCGCGCTCGGAGTGGCCGCCGACCAGCTGGACATCAAGCGGATGGTCATGGACCAGGGCCTCGGCTGCGACAACCACCCGCTGAAGCACGTGCTCCTGTACTCGCCGAAGAAGAGCCCGCTGAAGGGACGGTCCTTCCCGAAGGAGCGGGTGGGTTCTTCGCTCTTTCCCCTGACCTCCTCCTCCTGCTTCAGATCGACCGCCAGTCTCCGGGCAAGACGATGGTGTTCGTCTACGTGAAGGCGGAAGAGGACTTCGCTCCCGATCGGCGCGCGATCTTCTCCGCCAAGCTGCATGAGCTCGTCGAGGAGGTGAGCGCCCTCCTTCCTTCCAGCACTCGATCAATCCTCTCGTTCAGTTCGTGGGCGAGGAGGACGCGAACTGGAGCACGACGTCGAGCAGCTGCGAGTTGTCGCCGAAGCGGGGCGCCACCGCCGTCGATGCGGCCGCGACGTCCGAGCAGAAGCGACGGCGCTCCGACGAGTGAGCGGCATTCCTTTCTTCTCCCACCTCTTTCTCTCCGCATCGGTCCTTCGAAGAACGGTTCTCTCTCAAATGCTCAGCCCGCCAATCTCCCCCTGCCGCCCCACTTTCTGTGAACCACAAGTGTCCTTCTCCTTTCCTTTGTTTTGAATTCCGCACAATAAGTCTGCTCCAAATGCAGTCTCCCGGTAGTAAAAAGGCGGTTGATCGTTCGCTGGGAAGCCGAAGAAACAACGACGACCTGCCGACTGACCTCTCGGTTGCGCTCATTGCGCAGCAGGGATCGTAGGACTCTTCCAGCAAACAGCTGACCTCGTTTTCTCCCGACTGCGCAACAGCCGACTGGTGGGAAACTCCGAGGTCGAATGAGCGAATAAAAGCAGCGGCAAGCGAGCGGTCGGTCATTCTCCTCCTTGCTCTCCCTTCCGTCTTCCACCGACCTCCCGCCTCCTCAAGGATGCAGCGAGCAGCGATGGGCGCCCAAGCCCTGAAGTACGGGAGCTCCCTCTCAATCATTCACGGAAAAGCCGACGACGCGGCCGTCACAAACGTGTTCACGTGCGGCCGTCTGCTCGTCGACTTCCGCCGCGAGTGCCGCTTCATCGTCGTTCTGGACACGTGCACGGGCATCAAGAAGTGAGTCCCCACTTTGCTTCATGCCTGTTCACCGCCGATCGCTTCAGGACGTTCCTGTGTGCGACTGCCTGGTTTTTCGATCAGGAGGTGCTCGACTGCGCCGTCGTCCGCTCGGACTGCCTGCTGGTCGTGACGCGCAAGGACCTGGGTCGCATCACTTTGGACCCGGAAGCCAACCGGTTCCGGTTCGAGGTCCTCCCCGCTCGTGTTCCCTTGAACCGCTTGCCGGCCAAGCGCTACCGCCGGCTGCTCACTCCGACCGACCATCCCGACCGCTTCCTCCTGCTGCTGCCCAACGACTCGCCGCGCGCTCGCTTCTTTTCGGTCGACCTCCTCACGAACAGCGTCAAGCCGGTCGGTTCGCTCGAAATCCCGGCAAAGAGCATCGCCGCCATCCACTTCCACGCGGGACGGCTGCACGCGATCGTCCACGACCAGCAAGCCGTGCGCTCGATCCACACGTTCAATCTGGTCAACGGAGTCGTCACTGGAGCGAAGGTGGTCGACAAGGAAGGGGTGAGTTGGCCGTTTTCCACTCTTTCCTTATCCTTTTGCTTCAGACGAACGGGATCCGCAACGACTTCTCGCCGTCTTCCATCGCCTTCCACGACCACAGCGCTTTCGTTCTGGACCAACTGAGGCGGACGAACGATCCCTCCCGCTCCATGCAGCCCCGGCTGCGTCGACTGGACCTCGAGACGGGCGAGTGGGCGGCTGTCGCGTGCTCCGTTGTCGCCGGCCTTCCCGCCACTTGCCTCCCGTGGAGCGAGCGGATCACGATCAATCCGCCCAATCTGCTGCACGTGGAGGAGAACGGCGAGCTCACCATCCACAGCCGCCGTTTGCCTTCTGTCCACCCCATGGACCCGAGCGAACGACGCGTCTGCACGTGGACGTCCTACCGTCTGGCCGTCGACCGGCCCCACTCGCTCCTTCGCACGTCCTTCGCCGCCCGCCTTCCCGCTGATCCGCGCCCTGTGCCGAAGAAGCTCTCGTTTGAGAACGTCTTCTATTGATCGTCTATCGTTTGTGCACGTGACACGAATAAACTTTCGGAAAACATACACAAGGTCAAATGTAAGCGAAAGGGCTGCTGGAAGCGAAAAGAAACTTCGAATGTGTTGAGAAACAAATGAATTGGGGTGGATGTAGTCGTCCACAACTTACTTTGCTTTACTCCCGCTTCTCGTCCTGCCATCGGCCTCGTTCCGCCCGGTCCTTCTGCCCGCCCATTTCGAAACAACCCCCGCTCCGCCTGCCGCCGCCGCCCGACGCCTTGCGGACGGACGGAGCGGAAGATCGGCGGCCCGCCGGACCGAACGGCGACTCCCGCCGCGATCTCGCCGCACGCCAACCGCCCGCTCGTCGCTTTCCGCCGGCCGCGCTCCGCCCGCACTCCGCCGGCTTCGCGGGGACAATTTTCGCTCGCTTCTCGTTTCGGTTTGTTTCTTTGCGTTCTACTCGGCAATCGCTTCCTCTCGTCTTTTCAGGCGATGGCCGCCTGCCGAATGGACACTTCGGACCGCGCGGATCGGGCGAGCGATCGCTCGAGCGGCTACGAGAGCTGTGAGTCCGATCGATCGGCCGCCCGCCGAGCATTTCGCCTCGTTTCAGACTCCGAATTCAACCGCAGCGCCGTCTGCTCGCCCGCGCTGGCCGCCGAGGCGAACCGCCCGGTCAGCGGCAACTCCGCGCCGCTCGCCCGCCGCTGCAAAATCCAAGTGGACCGCCGCTGGCTGGCGGTCGCGAACCGTTGGGCCGACTCGTGTCCCGTCCGCACGGCCGAAGCGATCAAGGAGGCGATCAGCCGACAGGACCTGAACCCGAAGCTGCTCGAGGCCGTCAACCGCGCCTTCGACCGCCTGCTCGCCGCCGAGAAGGCCGCCGGAATCCCGTCCTTCGAACAGTCGGTCCCCTGAGCATCTCTCTGCTTTCCATTGCTCTCTCTTCACTTCTCACTCTACTCTCGCAATCTCTATGTTCCCATCGACCTCAGACCACGTTGCCCGCAATCAGTCCTCGTTTCCTCTCATCTCTCTTACGTTCTCGTTCCTTTAATCACAGCAGATTCGACGAATAAACTCGTCGTAGACCGGAAGCTGGTCGTTTGAGGCGGCGCCACAGAAAGGACGGGGAATTGAGCGTGTTCCGAGTTGTCGAAGGATGCACAAAGTCTTGCCACTTTCAATGGTGGGCTTCTTGACTGCCGGCGTCGTCTGTCGACAAAGCAAGGAGAGACGGTGGACGTCTCTTTGATCGCTTGACAACCGACTGTTGGCAGAAAGCGGGAACAAGCAAGCTAGCTGCCTGTTCACAATGAGACCAACGGTTAGATCTCATCTCACGGCCGCACGACCGGCCACTCTCGCTTCACGTCGTTCGACGGTCTTGCGAGAGGGACCGATCGTCTATTCACGAACAAAACAAAAGCGGAGATCACGAGTTGCGGGGCGTCTGCTGATCGCCGGTCGTGCCGCTCGGTTGGGCGGCCGCCGGCTGTTCCTCCACTCGAGTGGTGACGATGCTCCACTGCTGCGAGCGGTTCACGTAGCCGTAATGTCCCCAATAAGCTCCCGGGTGGTGCGCCCAGCCCCAGGCGCCTTGGTAGGCGGGCGGGTAGTAGTGGACGACGTTCTGCGGCTTCTCGCGTCTGATGGGCGGAGGGCGCGTGCCGGCCGGTCGGTCGCCTTCGGTTGGGATCCGGCTGGACGGGGCTTCGCTGTTGGGAGCCATCCCGTCCTCTTTCTTGGGCTTCTGAAAGCCCGGAAGTGAGCGGGAACAAAGCAGGGAGCTCACCTTCAGAAGGGCAACGATGGCAACAGCGAAGGAGGCAACAAAGGACAGCGAGAGCACGACGATGCAGCCGACGATCACGGCGATCGATGTCCAGTCCGTCGATTCCTTCGAGAACGTGCTGGCGTATCCACTGGCCGCCCCGACGGAGATGAGCACAAACATCAGCAGGCGCCCACTTATTTCGATCGAGCGTTGAGCGAATGAGCGGCGAGATGGAACGAAGATCTGAAGAGGCGCTGAGGCGACACCATGCAGACTCACCCGCTTTCGCTTCGATGCTCGGATCGCTTAATGTGACGTGAGCATCAAAGCGAACAACCTCCGAGTTCTCGTTCCGTCGTCAAAAATAGGCGGTCGACTCGCGTTGAATCAAGCCGGGGAGCGGAGGGGAAAGCGGCCTTTTGCGCTCCCTCCGCTTGGGGCCCGCCCGCCCGGCCGGCCGCTTCTCGTGTGAGCGGCGGCAGACTGCCCACTTGCTGCCCTTTTTCGACATCTACGCGGCGATTTCTCTTGACTTCCCTCCTTCTTGCTCGTTTGCGTCAGGATTTCTTGTGCGCTTTCAGGAGATGGCCGCCTGCCGAATGGGCGCCCAGCTGGCGGCTTTTTCGACTAAAACGGAGGAGACGGACGAGACGAGGGCCGGAGCCTGCGGATCGATCGGAGCGGAGCGGCAGAAGGACGACCGCCCCAGTGAGTTCCAATCGATGAGCGGCATTCGATCATTCCCTCCGTTGCAGAAAAGGAGCCCGCGGGCTACCTGCAAGCGATTCAACGGGAGCTCGTGCGCGTGATGGCCGACGAGCAGCCGGCGCCGCTCGTCTTCACGACCGCCGACCTCGTCGTCCGCTCCGACCGCCCGCTCCGCGCGCTGGAGACGAACGAGAAGCTGCTCGCCCGCGTGAACGCCGCCTTCAGCCGCCTGCTCGCCGCCGAAGAGGCCGCCGGAATCCTGCCCTTCGAGTCGACCCTCTGACCGCCCACTTCACATTCTCGAATTCGGAATAAATACGCAGAAGACGGGAAGCCGCAAGCGACCACCGTGGCGAGTTCGTCCCGCTCACGTCAAGTAACAACCGTTGATCGTTTATTCACGGAGGACACAACAACAAGAGACGAGCAAGGATCACCAATTGCGGGGCGCCGGCTGCGTGTCCACTCCGTCGGTCGGCGGGGGAGCCGCCGGTCGCTGGACTTCGGTGCGAACGACACGCTGCTCCCGCGGGCGGTTCACGTGGTTTTGATACAACCACCAGCCGAGTCCCGGGTTGTAGGGCGGGTAGACGGGGTAGGGGTAGTCCACTTTGCGCGGCGCACTCGATTTCTGCAAACACGGCAGTTGGGGACGGAGCGAAGCGAACTCACCCGCGACAGCACGTAGTAGCAGCCGACCGCAGTGGACTCAAGAAGGCAGAACGGCAGCAGGAGCAACCCGATGGCCAAGAGGACGACCGCCGCGTACCCCGCGCTGGAGTCGCCCGCGAATTCGGCGGCCGCTTCGACGGAGAGGAGCGCGAGCAGCAGCAGCAGACGGCCACTCTTTCCGGTCGAGCGTTGAGCAAATGAGCGCCGAGACCGGACGAAGAGATGGAGAGGGTATTGAGGATGCAAATCGTCGCCGCCTTTCTCCCACGACCCTTCCCAAACGACTGCTTCGAAGCATCGCTTCCACAACGAAAATTTATGTTAAGTTGTTTCAAAACGACAAAAATTTCACAGCCAAGAGACCTCAATAGTCGAGGATCTGAAGAAGCAGAGCGCGGAGCATTCGGGCCTCGAAGGCGACCGTCCGGCGGGGGTCGTTCCCGTGCTGCTGGACGAGCAGGCTGTCCGTGATCGTAGTCACTTCCTTCCCGTGGGCTGCAAGCAGAAACAGACCCTTGAATCACCTCTTGCGGCAACGCACACTCGCAGGTCTCGAGGAAGGCGAGACACTCCATGAGGACACCGTCGGGGACCATGAGCAGCTGCTTGGCCACCTGCTCGAACATCGAGAGCATGCAGCGCTTTGCGTAGAACCACGTGTCGATGCCCAGCTTCCGCTCGCACGGCTCCAGGGCGCGGATCACGCGCGAGATGCCGAACTCGAAGTTGCCCTGCACGAACAACTGAATACTCGACATCTCGCCCTCACTTTGGCGCAGTAGAGCGTGCCGATCACCAGGTTGATGATGCAGAGGTGGAAGGAGCGCCGGTCGGGCTGCTGCAGCTCCTCCTTCTCCACGCGCTTCATCACCTCCTCGGCCGCCTCGTTCGCATTCGTCAGGATGTAGCAGACGCACAGCGACGCCAACACGATCGCCGAGATGTCCAGCATCTTCAAACGAATTGATTCGATCGATCGAAGGCGAAGAAACGAACCGAATCGAGCTTGGCGTTCACGATCGGCGCGTAGCAGTCGGCGCTCTCCTTGTACTTCTCCTACGGAGGGCAGTGGTCCAAAAGAACAAGCAGACTCGCCTGCATGAAGAGAGTGTGCGCCAAGTTGAGCCGCCAGCCCTCGTCGCCGGCGCAGAGCTCGGCGGAGCGGCGGAAGAGGCCCTCCACCTGGTCGTAGTCCGCCCGTTCCCACAAGATCTTCGCCTGCCCCATCAGGACGGGCAGGTAGCTGCAAGACAAGATTGGAACAAGAATCTATTGCTTCTTTCTCTGGCCTACCGCTGGAGGCACTCCTGCACGTGGACGGCGGCCTTCTCGACGGCGCGCTTGTGCTCTCCGTCGGCCGCTTCCTGCAGACGGGCGTGCGCGCGGCGGAGCTCCTTGAGCTGCTCGCCGGCCAGCGCGTCGAATTTGTTGAACGCCTCCTCGGGCGCCGTCTGCAGCGTGATCATCGCGTCCAGGTAGTCGAACAGGTACTGCAGCAGACGGATTAGACGGAGCAAAGAAGAGAACTCGCTTGTGTCAGGTACTTGATCGTGAGGTGGACGTTCTCGGCCAACACGTCGGCCGCCAGGTCGTAGTACTCGTAGCGGCAGTAGAGCAGCAGCAGGTTGGCGAAGGTCTCCGGCGGGAACGGGTTCTGCGTGAGCAGGTACTGGAGTTTGGCGAACGAGTCGGCCAGCTGCGTGTCCACGTGCAGGAGCGCCTGGTTGTGCAGCGTGACGGGGTCCAACTCCTCCTCGGCGCGCGGCGGCATGTCCGTGAGGCAGCCGGCCGCCCGCTCGAAGTCCCGCTCGCGGTACGCAATGGCGAAGCGGAGGTTGAGCGCCTCGACGAGCGCCGTCTCGCTCAGCAGCAGCGAGTTGCCCACCGACCGCACGTCCACGCCCTCGCTCAGCGCCCCGACGGCCAGCTCGGGGTGGTCCTTGACGCCCCGCTCGACGATCTCGCCGATGTACCGCTGGGTTTGCTCGACTTCGCCCAGCTGCCAGTGGCAGAGGGCCAGCGAGTACGCGAGGTCCGCCCGGAAGCCGTGCGCGTTCGTCGCGTTCCGGAAGCCGGCCATCGCCTTCGGGTACTCGCCCACCTAACGGAGAACAAGCGGTCTCTTCATTGGGAGGGGAGGACGCACCTTGAAGTCGAGGCAGGCCAAATTCACTTCGGCGTCGGGGTCCTCGGCGTCGTACTCCTCCACCAGGCGCCGGGCGTTGTGCACGTCGTCCTCGCGGTACTTGATCGCCGACGCCAGCTTCAGCAGCTGCCGGCTGATCTTCGGGTCGTCCGCGCACTGAACGGGGCAATCAAAGGGGCAAGGAAGTGTCAAGCGAATCCCCCGAGCCCCCACCGCTCACCCGCTCCATGACGGCCTCGGCATCGGCGAAGGGGAACGCGTGGTAGAGGGACTGCGCGTGGTAGAGTTTGTAGTCGGAGTGCTGCGGGAAGAGGGCGGCCAGCTTTCCGTAGGTCTCCGCCGCCATCAGGAAGTCCTGCGTCTGGTAGAAGCAGTAGCCGAGCAGCGACAAGCCCGCCCGGCTCTACGCACTCATTAGAAAGAATTAGAGCGGCGCTCACGTTGGGGATCCGCTGCAACTCGAACTGCAGGATGCGCATCACGTCCACGAAGCGGTTGTCGCGGATCTGCAGCGAAAGAAAGGAGTGAGAGTAGAGAGAAGGACGAACCATCCCGTAGATCGTGCTCGTGAACTCGCCGTCTTTGATCGGCACGAACGCCATTTTTCGGTCGGAAGTGAGGAGCGGAGAAAGGAGATTTCTGGCTTGAGCTCGCGGCAAAAGCGGCGGCCACTTGGCGGATTGCCATGACGACCGGCGAGTCAAGTCGGCCACTCCTCCACTTCCTTTCTGTCCGCTCTCTTCTCATCTTGCAAAGAAATGAGTCAATGGGCATCGTGATCAATTAACAGTCATTCAACGGATCGAGGAGTTGCCACCACACAGGCAGAGCGGGACGCATCTTTACGTTCCAGTGACCGCCCGAGAAGTCGAATTGACGGTCGATGGACGTTTTGACTGCTTTGGGAACGACGGTGACGGTTCGTTTCTTACGAGATGTATGCGCCGATCCTCCCAGCTTTTATGGACTGCCGACGGGATGAACGAACGAGCGGGGAGCTGCTCATTGGAAACCGCCCGCTCTTTCGATCGTTCCCATGGACTCGACAAGCGAGCGGCAAAAAATGTCGCCTACCTGCAGCTTAAAAGCGCCCGTTTTGCCTACCCACCAACAAGTTCTCGTAGCCGAATGGTTGCGGGCGCGGATTGCGGTGCGGTGCGGGTCGCTGGTTCGAAGCCGGTTAGTGAGATCGACGTGCTAGTTGAAAAAGTGAAGTCGGGTCGTGTTTAGGGTTCACGGCGCCGTACAGCGATTGATCGTTGGGCGGTACGTCCCCTTTCAACTTAGCATAAGACGACTAAACTTGCTGCGGACTTGGTTGACTCGTTCGTATCTCGACGCGCCTTGTCGGCTGAACACCCGAAACAGCGGAGACTTCGTGGGCTCCTCTGGCGCCAAGAGGCTGAATGGGTGCAGGCACGCTAGGGTTTTGCACTTTTTGGTTTTGATTTTGTTCCAACTCGTCGAGGGGATGCAAACGGCGACTTTTTGGGTCATCGGCCGTCCACTGCGGTGTGTTTGGAGAAGCGATCAACCCTACGGTCAAGGCCACGATCGACGGCCGGCGGGAGTTGCGGGCAGCTCGGGAGCGACAACAGCCGGCCCGGTCAAACAGGTGAGTGGTTGGGCAGCCATCCCTCCACTAGCTACGCCACCGATTCGTCTGCAGTCGGCTGGTCGACGTGGCGAGCAGCACGACCGACCCTCTCGCCCGCCTCAGTCTTCGCAATCAACTGCCGCCTACCCCGCAATGACCGTCGATTGTGCAGGTGGGAGAGGCGGAAACGCCAAGCCTGTTTGTTCTTCAAAGTTGATTGAAGTCAAGTGGTTAGCCGGTCATTCGATCGCCCTCGGACCAAAAGGCGGGCCCCCGCCCCTCCCCCACCGGGCTGTTCTTGCAGGCATTGTTCCTTGTAAGCGGAACAAGTCATGTGATTGGTTCCAGCAGAGAATTCCGTCTTACCCGTGGTAGTCGGTTTCTTCTTTGACCACAGAAGTGTTTTTACTCGTAACAGTTTGTACACGTTCTCATTCACGACAGAGACAAGGGAGTTAGTCGTGTTCTCTCTGCCCAGTCGATCAGTTGTGAATGTCCGCAACTCCCGTCTTCTTGCCCAAGTTGGTGCCGCTCTCGAAGCTGGAGCCGGCCGGGCAGCCCGATCCGCCGCCCCGCCGTGTAGATCGGTCGACAGTTGAAGTTGCCCGCGGGAAGTAGTCGCAGACGACGAGCGTGAAGAACTGATCGCTGATTCCGGCCATTGCTGAACGAGAGCGTTGATTAGCGGGCATTCCGATCGAGCGTTCACTCGGGCAGTCGGCCACGGCACACGCGATCTCGGGCGTCGTCGCCCAAACCACCAGTAGTTGGCGCCGTTCATCACGAGCCCGTCTCTGCCCGTCCTTCGCCAACTCCGGGGGCCTGGTCTGCAAACAACGGGGATGGGCGGTGAGATCAACAGCCAAACGGGCAAGAGAACCCCACCAGAGCACTTACTGACGGGAATTGTAGCCGCCAACTGTGGTGAAGAGGTTGTTGGAGGTCCTGTTGACGTACGTGTGCGACCATTCGCCGGAACTTGGCCTTCGCGACGGCGTACGACTCGACCAGCCGGCTCCAGCTCCTTGGCGGCGGGCAGCTTCGCGCCTCTTGGCGACCGGCTTGCGGGCCGTGTTGTGCGCATTCCGGGATCATTCGCTGGGCGTCGGTCAGGTCTGCAGCAGAGCACAGATAAACGATGCATTGTTGGTGTCGATCACTTACTCGCAACGCGGACGGTGTTGACGAACGGCCTCGAAAGCACACCTTCCAGAATGCACGTGTTCACGGCTGCACTCCTCGCCCATCCCTCGATGCAAGTCCCACCCTCCAAGGCGAAACGAATCGAGCGGCCCGCCTGCTCATTCCGCAGTTTGGGCAGCCGACTGGACGGACGGGAGTTCTGCGCGCGCTCTCGCTCACCCGTACCCGCCCGCCGCCAACGATGGAGCAGCCGCCCGCCGCAGCGACCGGAGCGCCGAAGGGCCGCTCGCGGCGTCGGCCGAAGCGGACGGAGGGCGGCGGCACGGAGGACGCGAACAACACGACCACCTCGCAGAAGTCGCGCCGCGGGAAGCCGCGCACCCGCCGGCAGCGCGCGAAGCAGGCGGCCGACGGACGCCGCGGCCTCCGTCGTCTCCGTCCTCCGCCAGCCGGGGTCCGTCCGGCAGCGGCGGAAGCAGCATCCGCCGAAAGCTCGCTCGAAGCCGCCGGTTCGTTCCGAGCGCACGAACACATTGCTTCGTTTCGTTGCAGACGGAGCAGGACGGCGAAAACGGCGCGGTCGGTGGCGGCGGGAGGAGACCGCCGCCCAGACGCCCGGCCCGGGCACTCGCTCGATGGCCCCCGGGTGAGTCCAACAGCACGCCGTCTGCTCACCCCATTCAATTGCAGGATGAAGCCGCCGGGCAATCAGACGTGAGCACTCCATCCAATCTCCCAGCAATCAACCAGTTGCAGCGTGATCAAATTCCAACCGACGGCGCTGCGGGCGGCCCCACCGGAGCAGACCTCCTGCCAAACGGAGCACATCGCCGCCATCAAGCGCCTGCAGGACCTCGGCCGCATCGACACCACATTCGAGGACATGAAGCAGGCCGCGAAGACGTTCGCTGTGGTCAGTCCACTCGCTTTCCTCGCTCCCCACTCGCCCGCTTGCAGCACGCGGCCCAACTGACGGCTCCGGGCGCCATTCGGGACTACTTGAATTACATTCGCTCCTGTTCGTCCACTCCCTGCCTTCTTCCTCTTCACTCGTCCGCTTGCAGACGTCCCGGACGGGACCACTCGCGAAGAACTTCGACCGGAATGTGCCGCGCAATCGCTACAAGGACGTCCTTTCTGCGCTGACCGGGAGCGCGTCGTGTTGGCGCCCTCCGGCCCGGGATTGCCCGACTACATCCACGCGAACCACGTGCGCGGCCCGCCCCTCAATCCGGAGCAGCACTTCATCTGCACTCAGGCACGAACAGCCGTTCGTCCTCTCCGCTGAAGCTGCTCCGCTTGCAGGGCCCCACCGCCGCGACGACGCCCGAATTTTGGCGGATGGTGCGCCAAGGAGAACGTCCAGGCGATCGTGATGCTGTGCGAGACGCGCGAGCTCGGCAAAGAGAAGTGCTCGCAGTACTGGCCGCTCTTACGACGACGAGGTAATGCGCTTCGACACGATCGGTTCGTTCCTCGAGCCCAAGTGGCCACTCATTCGCTTCGTGCAGGACTCTCGGTGATCAACCGCGGCCGCTTCGTGCACTCGCCGGGCGTCGTGACGAGCGTGCTGGAGGTGCGCGACGCGAAGCACGCGGACCGCGAGCCGCTCACCGTCTTCCATCACCAGATGGAAGACGTGGCCCGACCGCGGGGTGCCCGACCGCGCCGACGTCGTCCTCCAGCTGCTCCAGTTGGTGCGCGCCTGTCCGCAGAAGTCGGCGGTCGTCGTCCACTGCTCGGCGGGCATCGGACGCACGGGAACCGTTCGTTCTCTCCTTCCCTTCTTCCACGCGGCTTGCAGGTGATGGCCGTCGAAATGGGCATCCAGGCGCTGATCGCCAACCGCCCGCTCGACATGATCGCCCTCGTCCGCACTCTGCGCCGTGAGTTCCCCTCCTTGCCGGCTCCAATCCCCTGTTGGCTGCAGAGAAGCGGATGCACTGCATTCCGACGGACCTCCAGTTCGTCTTCCTCTACAAAGTGCTCCTCTCGTTCATCGAGACGCGCGATCCCGACCCGGAGACCTCGAAGGCGCTCGAGGACTTCCTCCAGGGCTACACGTGCATGGTCCAGAACGCGAAGCTGCATGAGTTGGGCCTCCCCGTTCCCTACGCCGAATAAACACGTGCAGTCCGAGCGTTTTTGTCCGCGAGATCGCGTGGGTTGTGTCCGTGAGAAGCCGCAGAGAGCGCCGATCGTACGGTTTAACGAGCCGGACAGCTGGGTTTGAGGGAGCGAACAGAATGTCGTTCATCCGTCTACTCTGCCTTCAGCCCTCTAGTTTCTTGCCCGATTTGGAAAGAGGGGCACATGAAGCAACAGCAACGAACACTCGTTTACTCCCAGAAACAAATCAAACAGCCTTCCGACCACCACACAACAACGAGATCGCTCAATCGGCGTCCATCTTCTGCAGAAAGTCGAGAATGCAGACCCGCTCGGGCTCGCGCTTCTTCTGCCGGTCGACGATCCCCGCCCGGATGCTGGAAGGAGGCGAGTGAAGGGATGAGTGGAGGAAACTCACTTGCTCCAACGTACGAGCATCTCCGCCCGCTCGTGGCTGAACGCGTGCTGCCGGCCGCGCCGAAACAAGTGCTCCACCGCGCGCTCGTCCATCGCGTCCAGCTTCCGACTGCCGGGCGGCTCGGGCTGCAGCGAGCGAATGGATGAAGGCATTGGAACACGTACGGGCGCGTGTTTCTGGCGATGCCAACGCTGCATTTCGGGCGTCCGCTCCCAGAGGACGCCGCTCGGCTTGGCGGCGAGGATGGGCGGCCGTTTGGTGCGGCGGAGGAGCTCGTGGACGTCCGCCAACTTCGTTCGTTTGATGCCGCGCACTCGGTTTCGCTGCAACCGAACGAGTGAGCGCTGAGCGGACGGAACGAACGGAAATTCGAGCACGCAACGTCGCCCAGTTGTCGCGCCAGAAGCGCGCCAGCCGGTCGTGAAAGAAGACGAGCACCATGAGGTTGGCGATCAGCGTGTTGAACGTCACGTACCACGTGAAGTAGTGCGGCGAATAGACGAGGTACTCCGTGTCGTACTCGCGAGCTTCGACCAGGCCGATTGATCGACAGAAGAGGGCGAGCGGAACTCACTAATTTTCTCGTAGAAGTCGGTGCACGCGCGCTCCGACTGGGCGGACGGAATGCAGAGGACGAGCTCAAAGTTGCGCTCCATCCAGCCGCCGTGCTCGGCCCAGTCGGTCATCGCGAACTGCGTGTAGAAGCCGCTGGAAGCAACGAGTGAAGGACGGAGTGGACAGCTCACTTCTTGCTCCACGCACACGAGGCGTACGGGGCGCCGGAGGACGTCTCCTCGCAGTCCAGCAGCTTGTCGCCCGATTGGGAGGTCTTCAGCGCGTGGCAGCAGCGCGAGTAGTTGCGGAAGCGGCGGTTCGCGTCCGGCGGCATCCGCAGCGAGAAGCCCGTCTGAACGAACGGAAGTGAGTGGAAGGCAGCGATCGGCGGAACTCACCGCGTAAACCACCTCGTCGTCCACGAACTCGACTCGCGCCGGCCCCACGTCCACGAGCTTGAAGCCCGCGCCCACGGTCGTGCGGTCGGCGCTCGTCGAGCGGACGGACGAGAGCAACAAAAGAGAGAGAAAAAAGGGCCTCATGGCTGCCGAACAGCCGATCTACCGATGAAAATGAAAGCGAACAAAGTGACCGTTGGGTTCCGACTTGCGGCTCTGCTTTCGTTTCGTTCACTCGTCTCTGCAAGGGTTGCTGGGAGCACGTAGGCGCTTTGAATTCACTCTTTGCCGTCGCTCATTCAGCGGTTATGATTTTGTACCAGCGATTATTCTTTCTGCTGGACGACTCTGCTCATTGTCAATGCGCGAATGAAGTGATCGTTTTGCCACGAAACGGACTTCTCGCTTTATTCCTATCGATCAACGGCGTAAACCCCATGGCAATTCTTTTTCGCGTCCAACTGGCGAGCAATGAGCAGACGTTCGTCTGCTTTGAGTTTCGCCGCCAAGTGGCGCCTGTTCGCATCTGGCGGCCGCCTGCCGCTTTCCGCACCGATCGGATCGCCCACTGGTCACTCGGGTCGACCTTTTTGCTCATTTGCGGTCACTCGCGGCGGTCGAAAAGGTGCCTTTACTTTGTTTTTCCTCTTCTTCGTTTCACCATTTCCAATTTCTGAGCATCATTCCAGTGGACTTTTTGCTCGAAATCATGCGCATCCTCATCGTTCTTCTTTCAGCCGCCCTTGGGAATGATGAGTGAACGAAGCGAGTAGATCTGATCACTCCGTGATGGTGGGTTGGCCCCGTAAATAAGTCGCTTAAGCGACGACCAAAAATTATGCAGATGAATGCGGATTCATCAGAAAGGGTGCTCAAGCCGGGAAATGCCGGTTCATCCGCTGTCGCGCCCAAGCGGCACGACATTTGCGGGGGTCGCGCGAACGGCCCCCGGCGGTCCAGAACCGGTCAAATGCCGCTTGAAACACATTCATCATTTGGGTCCACATATTTATTCTGCGAGAATCTGCAAGAGGTGAGTGGGCGCGCGGTTTCGTTTCGGCGGGCCGGCGGCGGGTCGACGGGAAGGCGCGACGGGCAGAGAGCACGAGAAAAGACGATTGCGCAGGCGAGAGGCGCGAGTTCGGTACCGCCTTTCGGCCGTTTGCCGCCCGCCTTCCGTCCTTCTTCTGGGCAAGAGGAGTGCAATAATCTCTCCGATTTCAGGCCGCCTTTCCACTCGTTTCGCTTCTACTGACCGTAAGTGAGCGTTCTCTTTTTTGAATGTCCACTGGAATGATGCTTCTTTCTTGTCGTTCGTGCTCTTGCTCATTCTGCGCGTGCTCCCCTTGCCCGTGTTTGGATGATGAAGAGCGTGCTCGGAGAGGTTGGATGCTGAAACGAGCGGTTTGGAGTGTTCTCCTTTCTGATCTCGCGCTCTTCTGTTCGCTGCTGTCTGCAACCCACCGGCCGGCAGTCCGTGGCGGACAGAAGGACCGCACGAAAGACACCCTCCTGCTTGCAAATTTGCACAAGTCGCCGGCGTCTTCGTCGACTACCCCGCCCGACTCGCCCGCCCCAATCTACAGGCGAACAGCGCGCTCATGCAAACTCGGCGGCATAAAAGCGGCGGCGGGCGGCCCGAGCGGCCACTTGTCTCGACTCGCAGTCCCCCGCTCAGCCGCCCGCCCGCCCGCCGACTGCAACGATGAGCTCTCAAGAGGAGGACGAGGAGCTGGGCATCAAGCCGGTGAGTCCCCCCGTTGCTCCCCGTCCACCACTCACCCACTCGCTCGTTGCAGGGCGCGATCATCGACTCGGCCAAGCAGAAATACACGGTGATCAACATGCTGGGCGAGGGCGGCTTCGGCGCCGTCTACAAAGTCCACCAATCGGACGATCGGACGCGCCAGTTCGCCATGAAAGTGGAGAAGAAAATCGAGACGCGGAAGCACAGCAAGCTCAAGATGGAGGCAAGCGGTCCCTTCTCTCCCTCTGCCCATGACCGCCCGTTCGTTGCAGATCGCCATCCTGAAGCTGGTCGGGGCGAAGCGCGCGGAGAAGTCGCACTTCACGCGCATCGTGGACCGCGGCAAGAAGCCCGGCCTACTTCTTCCTCGTGATGCAACTCGTGGGCAAGTCGCTGGCCGACCTCAAGGCCGCCCGCCCCGACAAAGCGCTCTCCATCGGGACGGGCCTGGGCGTCGCGAGCCAGTGCCTGGAGGCGGTCGAAGACCTGCACCAGCATTGGTTCATCCACCGCGACCTGAAGCCCGCCAACTTCGCCTGCGGCCTGGACGCCCAGAAGCACGTGGTGAGCGCTCGAATGAGACCTCCTTCCGCTCATCCTCCTTCCTCGCTGCAGATCTACATCCTCGACTTCGGGATCGCCCGCCGCCTGACGAACGCCGAGAACGAGCTGAAGACGCCGCGCGGCGTGGTCGGCTTCAAGGGCACCGTGCGGTTCGCCTCGCTCTGCTGCCACTCGGGCCTGGAGATGTCGAAGAAGGACGACTGCGAGTCCTGGTTCTACCTCCTCATGGACCTCGTGCAGACCGGCCTCCCCTGGCGCAAGATGAGCGACAAGAACGACGTGAAGGGTTACAAAGAGGGCTGCCGCAAGGACGGGAACAAGCGCAAGGAAGACCTCTACGCGACCACCCCCAAGTGCCGCAAGGAGCTGGCCGGCATCCTCGACTACATTGACGGCCTCCAGTACCACGACACCCCCGACTATTCGTTCATCTACGCGAGCCTGAAGGAGGTGAGTGCCCTCGGGAAGACGGGAGTGATCGCCGCTTGCAGGCCGGCGCCAAGTGCGGCGTCAAGAACATCGACGGCCCCTTTCGACTGGGAGCTCGAGCCGCCCTCCTCCAGCAAGTGATCGCCCTCTCCTCCTCCATTCTCGTGTCTCTCTGCCTCGGCGAATAAACGGGTCTGCGAAATCGGAGTGGGTGGAAGGAAGAACGGATGTGCTGTGGGTGAGGGCTTCCTTGACAGCTATAACTCGCGGCGAATCGGGGACGACTGTCTCCAATTGGTTTGATTCGCTCCCTGGTGGTCGGACTTCGGCTGGGTGTCCCTTCTTGGACGCGCATCTTGATCTCGGGGTTCTGGGCTGGTCGTGAGGACGAGCGGTCAGCGGCAAGGAAAGCGGTCGCTTGCAAGCAGGCGAGCAAAACACAGGAGGCCCCACTCCAACTTCCCTATGTCCTCCGTCCGCAGTCGCGTTTCCTCCTTCTTTTCTTTCTTCGTGTTATTTCGATTTGAAGGTGCGAAAAATGGGCGGCGGCGGGTCGTGCTCAGCGGGCGCGGGTAAGGTCTGTTCCAAGGCTCTCAGCTTCCCTCGGCCCCCCCTACCTGTTGTTCTTCAATCGGCGCTTCGTGTGCTCACCCATGTGCGGCAACCATCCCGGGGATCGAGGGGGTCCACGGGGAGGCCGTACGTGGAGCGGAGAACTCTCGAGCCCGTAGGCCCGTGCATCATCCTAGACGAGCGCCGACGGTCACCCAAAGGGCGGACGAAGATCGCCGGCGTCTTCCTGCAAGCAAGCAGCAATCGATTCGAAGGAACGAATGGAGGGAAACTCACTTCGTTTTCCGCCCGGCCACGTGCTGCCCACCGCCGAACGACGCGACCGGCCCGTAATCGTAACGCGCAATGTCGTTCGCGTACTCGCCACCGTAGCGCAGCTTCAGGAACTTGAAGGACGATTGGCTGATGAACGCTTCGCCCAACGAAGTGCAGGCGACGTGAGTGCGACGGCGGCATTCAGCAACAAGCAGCTTAGCTGAGGCGGCCGTTGGCTAAACGAGAGGAACGAAGCGGTCGCCTTTTGATGAAATTGGTAGACGAGAAGAACACCTGCAAGGGGCCTTCTCTCCGTTCGACCGCCGAAACGCTATTGAGTCTGCCGATTCCAATCGGACGGCGCCCGTTCGAACGGCTGAACGGACACGATGGGCGTTCGTTTTAACCGGACCGTCCGAAACACGCCCTGTCGCGTAATTGACTGGCAAACGAGAGCCGATGTTTGTTGCTGTTGCATTTGCACGCGTTGTTGAGTTCAAAGAAGCAATCGCTTATGGATGCCTGAGGGGCGTCAGTTTCTCCATGTCGGCAACCCGAATGATCACCTTGATCTGCTGAATAGAAGAAATGAATGACTAGTTCAAAGGTGCAGAGGAGTGCGCACAGATGCACCTCTTTCGACACTCATCTTTTGCTTTCTATCGGGATCTCCTTTCCTCGCCAGCAAAAGGGAGCCTTGAGAAGTGCCCCGATCGTCGTGTTAATGGGCGCCGTCCCGCGAATTTGTTTTGATTTCCAGCGAAGAGCGAGGGATTGATGGTGGGTGAGAAGTAAACAAGCGGCCTTTCGTTCGGGCAAACGCCGAAGGGATTCCCATTCGCCGTCTTGCGAATGGGCGGCAGATGGCCGAGAAGCAAATCTCGAATCACACGCCTTCTTTGTCCTCCCGCTCGGCGCCATTCGCCCCTCATGCGCGGCGTCGAATGTCATCGCCTTTCTGCCGCGTGGCTTTCGTGTTGTTCGATTCCTCTTCTTCCAATCCACTCGTTTCTTCGGGCAGCGAAATGACTTCGGTCCAAAAACTGTCCAAGGAGAAGGTTTTGATCGTCTTCCCGATCCGCAGCCTGTCCGCGAATGTCACCTACCGCAGCGACATCGTCGAGCTGGATTTGCCGCAGAAGTGCCGCGTCCAAGTGTCGATGAGCCTGAAGGATGAGCGCTCGCGCTACTCGAACAGCCGCGAGGACCGCCACCCTTGCGAGCTGATGATCGTCGACTTCTGCGGCCACTCGTCGATCAAGCTCCAAACCAAGGCGTGGTTTAAAAAGAAGGGACCGGAACTTCGAGCATTCAAGCGTAAGTCGGCGCCCATTTCACCATCTTCCGCCCATCGATGCTTGCAGAAGACTGGGCGTTGCACGAGTTCACTCCCAAAAGCGACCGCAAGCAGTACATGTCGGCTCCCGCCATCCTGAGTTGCAGTGACGACGTCGAGATGACCCGTTTTGGTTCGTCTGTTCGTCGACGAGCAACCGCCCAGCAAGCCGCGCGAGCACTTGGCCCGCAGCCTGGAGAAGACCTTCGATTCGGGCGACTACTCGGACTTCACGATCATTTCCGGCGAGCACGAGTTCAAGGCGAGTTCTCTCCTTTTTTCTTTAACTCACCTTCCTCTCTGCAGGTGCACAAGTGCGTCTTGAGCCAATCGGACGTGTTCAAGGTGGCCATCGAGAGCGACTTCAAGGAGCGCACCGAGAGCAAGTACGAGATCAAGGGACAGAAGCCGGAGGTCGTGGAGCATTTCCTTCGCTACTTCTACACGGGCGAGGTGATGGCGGACGGCGCGACGGCCACGAAGCTGCTGCCGCTGGCCGTCCAGTACCAACTGCCCGAGTTGATCGTGGGTTTCTTTCGCCTTCTTCCGCATTCACTCGTTGCGTTCAGGGAATCTGCGCCGACTTGATCTGCGCGGACCTTTCGCTGGAGAACGTGATCGAGCGCATGGAGTTGGCCAATCTGCACGACCACCCGCCCGCCTTCAAGCAGCGCGTCGTCCGCTTCGCCAAGTGGAACATCGAGGAGATCAAAAAGCTTCCCGGAGTGGCGCGCGTTCGCTCGCGACCACGGCGAGTTCGTTGCCGACTTCTTGTGATCACTCGCGGGTTAGCCCAAGAGCTACCACTTAAATGAATCACTGCTTTCTAACACCTCTGTAATGTCTCCCGTGTTCCCATGGTAAATAAATCGTTGTTGTTAGTCGGCTGTAGAAATGAAAGGGAACGAAGTCTTCTCTCGACATTCGTTGATGCGCTGAGAGGCTCGCTTTTTGCGACAAGGGATCCTCTTCTTATGGCTTGAGCAAGAGTGAGAGGCCTTCCTTCTAGCAAGCGTCGAACAAAGAACCATGAACGCCGAGCGATCGCCCGCTTATGATCGAGCGCAAACCTTCGTTCAATGGAAGGCGGCGTCGAAATCGAAGCGAAGAGCCTCGCTTGTTTAGGCAAGCGAGATTGTGCGTACGCCTGCGCGCTTTCCGCTCTGCGGCTTCCTCGCGTTTTGCTCCGAAATGCGGTTTAGGGTTTCCATCCACTCCTCTGTGCACGGATTGAAAGTGAAATGTTTTTTTTTTGGCCCCCCCCCCCCCCCCCGGGGGGGGGGGGGGGGGCCCCCCCCCCCCCCCCGCGGGGGGGGGGGGGGGGGGGGGGGGGGGGGGGGGGGGGGGGGGGGGGGGGGGGGGGGGGGGGGGGGGGCCCCGGGGGGGGGGGGGGGGGGGGGGGCCCCCCCCCCCCCCGGGGGGGGGGGGGGGGGGGGGGGCCCGGCCCCCCCCCCCCCGGGGGGGGGGGGGGGGGGGGGGGGCGGATGGAAAGGGCGAGCGTGAGACTGCCGACTGTTACTAGTCGCGTGAGGGTTGAAGGTGGGGGGGAGGTGGGGGGGAGAATTTCGGCTCGCGGGAGTGAAAATCTGCCGATTCCGGAGTCTCGATCGATACGAGGTAAAGCCGATGTTCTGCGATTCTTTCGACATTTTTTGATTCGGGTTTTGCGATTCTGCAGTTTTCGCGAGTCAGGTCGTCAAATCGGAATGGCGGACGACGAGGAACAAGCGGGTGCCTTCGATCGGTCGGCCGACGAGAACGACGAGGAAGAGGAGGCCAGCGATCGAGCGGAGTCTCCTGTAGTGTACAGACTGCCGATCCACAATGAAAGAGAAAACTGGACCAAATTCTTCTGCAAGGTGGGTTCTTTCCAGTGCATTCTAATTGATTTCTTTCCCGTTCAGAGATCGAGCATCGATCGCTACTCACGGGACGGCCGCTACGCCTACTGCCTGTGCAAGGAAGGCCTCCGAGCTGCTGATCGTCGACCTCGTTCGTCACGCTCAACTGTTCGTTTCCTTCTTATTCGTTCGGTTAATTTCTTTTGTTATTCAGTTTGCTGAAGCCCAAGGAATCGTTCGCAGGGAGCATCAGGGAATTCCTGCTCGTGAACGCGACGACGATCGTCGCGCTTGGAGAAAGCGGCTTGTGGCTCCTGCGGATGCACGTGGAGGACGCGGAATTCGAAGTTCTCCAGCTGGCCGCCCACGAATCCGCGCCCGCTTACGTGTCCACGGAGATCGCCGGAAAGGAGGTGGACGTCAAACGGGCGGTCATCCAGCTGCATTCGTCGAGCGTCCAGCTTCTCTTCGGCCGTCTGCACGTGGACGATGCGCGGCTGGACGTGGACTGGACGGAGCCGGTGGAGGACGCCCAAAACTTCTTCCAGCTGAGCAAGGACGGGCGCTCGCTGTTTGGCATCTCCACTGAGGACTACGACGTGATGCACGTCTACGACCTCGAGCAGAAGAAGTGCACTTCGAGGGAGATGGCCGGTTGCGTCTACGAACACGACGATCATTGGATGAGTTCTTTCGTGGAAGACAGTCGACTGCTTTCGCTCTCGTTCAGATCGCACCCGAGGCCGTTCGGTCGGTGGAGAACGTGTACGTCCTCACGTTCGAAGAGGACGAGTACCCGCCGCACTACACCTGTGCCGCCTATCGCTGCAACCTGCAGGAGGCGAGGTGGGAGCGGCTTCCGATCTACACGCGGCAGATGGGCCCCGTCTCGCCGCTGATCAACGCGGAAACCGGAGAGGACGAGGAGCTGTTGGGCGTTCGGTTGGACGGCTGGGAGGGCAAGAAGGAAGTCGATCGCTACCTCTTCAAGTAAGTCCTTCTCTTCATTGCTCTGCCTACTCGCCGCTTTCAGCACGGTCGACTCGTTCGAACGGCTCGCGATGGACGCTTTCCGGAAGCACAACATGAACGTGAAGGGCGACTTCAACTTCCACTTCTTTCTGAACGAGACGACGCCCGGCAAGAAGATTCTCCCGTCGATGTACCCGAACATGAAGCCGCTCGACCCGCTGCCTTGAATCGATGGGTCTGATTCGTTCTCTGGTTGTTCATTCCGATTGTTGACCTCATTGTCAGCTCGGTCTTGTGAAATAAACGTCTACGAACGGTTAGACGTCTGGTTGCACGTTGTTCTCTCAAGTGATCGCATGGGTCAGTTGAAAGGAGAACGCTTGGGCGGTCTATCGATTTGGTGTGTGTTCTCTACCACCACTTCCGCCGACCGGCCGCCTCGCGTGATGGGCGGCCGCTGATTGACGGGCAGAAGCGCGCAATCCGCGTCGATCGCCGCCGCCTCGTCCGGTCGAGCGGATCGCGTTGAGTGAGTGCGCGTCGCCCGCCGTCCGCTTCAGTTCTCGCTGATCGAGGAAAAAGGATCAAGAGATGACTTTTCGACGGTTGCGCGGCCATCCAATGATCAGCGGCAATTGCTCCGTCTTCCGCTCCGTTACAGACCGCACCTTCATCCCCATGGAGGATGATCCACTCGATAGAGGCGCCGAGGCGTTCGACCCGCCCCAAGTCGAGGTCGAAGCCGACGGCACCACCACGAACTCGTTGGAGGTTCGCCTCACGCACGTGGAGCACATGGAGACGGTCGAGATCACGAGCAACGAGGTGGACATCAGCGGCCAGCACGGCGTGTCGCCGCGCCAGAACTCGGACACCTTCGAGATCCTCGAGGTCGAAGAGCAAGAGCGCCGACTGCACGCCTTCGACTTTATCGGCCCCAAAGAAACCAAAGCGGAGGAGGAGCGGTCGGGAACGCGCGCCGACGTCGACCAGGCGGCCGCCTTCAAGCCGCTCGCCCGCAAACCGAAGATCTCGACGCCCACTGATCATTCTTTTCGTCCACCCGCTGAAGGAACACGGGGTCCAAACGAACACAAAGGCGCCCTACGGCGAGAAGGTGGAGCAAATTTTTTTTTGTTTTTTTAGGAGCAAATTTAGTCCACACTCAGCGGGTTTCCGCGGTGGAGCAACTGCCGGAGCGGTTGCGAGATTGGCTACTACACCCAGCCGAAGCTTGCGGTCGCCGAGCCGCGTGGGCGAGGGGGGTCGGCTGGGACTCGAACCAGCAAGCGGCGCCAACCCGACGGGAAGTCCGACCGCCTACCAGCTGAGCCACCACCGCCCCCGAGAAGGTGGACCTTAGAGTTTTTCGAGAAGTTGGAAAAGGAGTTGATCGAAGCGCTCGTCGGGGCCGCGATCAACGTTGCCGGTGAGTTTCGTTGAACACTCTGGAATTATCCCTCTTACTTGAGTGTTTGCAGCTCGTTTCCTTGCCGCGCGTGAACCGATGGTTGAAGAGGAAGGGGTAGCCGAGCCTCAGCTTTACTCTCCGCACGAATTCGTGGAGCAGCCGGCGGAGCAAACGCCCACTTTGAGTGGAAAACGGCGCGTTTTGTCGAAGACTGCCGTTCGTGTCAGCCTATAGAGGCCGCTGATGCGCTGAAAGAGCAACCGAAGAAGGTCACCAACGGACGAAGACCGTCGATGCGGAGGACGTCCAGCAGGCGACTCAGACGAAGCTTGACGAGTCCAAGCCGTCGACTCCCGCCCAACACCAGATGCAACGAAGAAAAAGTGCGTTTTTCGTGTTCAATTCTTCTGATCGTTTGTAGCGGGTGAGGATCGCTAATGAGTGACGGGGCATAAATGGAATTTCTTCTACTCCAGGAGTTCAAGTTTTCTGGCGTTTTATTCTTCATATCAAAACAGAAACAAAAGAGAAAGGAGATCAGTGGTAGATGCGGTCGATGGAGAGGTTCTTCGGGCGCGGGCGGGGGTCGGCGGGATCGAGCGCCTCAAAGGTTGTGCGGAGGAGGGATTTCGGTTGGCTGAAGCGAGGAGAGTAGTTGAAAGAAGAGTTGCTTTTGCCGCCTACCCGGGCACACGGTAGGAACGCCACGTGTAGGCGGAGAACGCAGTGCTGGAGAGGCGGTCGCGCGTGCCCTGGAGGGACGTGCGGACGTACAGGCAAATCGTCCCGTCCTTGGCCACGTGGAGCAAGTCGACGGGCTCCGAACATCTGCTCTCCCCTTCCGCCCACTCGGAGTACCAACACGAGTTTGCGATCTCGTCGACCACCGGCGTCTCGACGGTCGTCCACTCGCCGCTGCGGAGGTCCAGGCGGCACAAGCGAGGTTGCAGCACGCGATCTTCTCTCCCTTCGCTGTGCACCATCACCTGCTCCAGGAAGACGACCGAGTGATCGTGGAAGGCAAGGGCGGTCGGCGAGAAGCGGCGGCGAGTGATCCCAGCCTGCAACGAGAGGATGAAAGGAGAGGGTGAGCGGGAAGGAGAACTCACTTCTTTGCGGTCCTCCACCTTGACCACTTGGAGCACGCGCCCTTCCGCCGGGTCGATCGTGTGGATCGAAGTGATCCGCGAGACGTCCCGCTCGAGCACGTGCAGGAGGCCCGCGTGAAAGTGCAGACCGCCGACCTTTCCGTTGCCGACCTCCACCGTGGCGACCGGCCGGACGACGCGCGTGTTCACGTCCACTTCGTGAAGCTCCGCGTTGGACGGGCCGCGGAGCACGGCGAAGACGAAGCGGGCGAGATGGGCGGTCGGCGCGATCAGGCGGCGGTGTTCTCCGAAGCGGCGGAGTCTTTCGAAGCGAGAGTTTGCGGACGAGGGGAAGCGGTGGAGGACGACGAAGCGGAACTCGCCACTCTTCAGCTCGAGCTGAGCGAGACGCTCGTGGGTGAGGACGAGCAGCAGATCTTCTCGCAGCACCAAACAGTCGACCACTTCGCCCACCCGCTCCGCCTCGAAGCAATTGCAGAAACGCCTAAAGATAGGAAGGTGAGGAGGAGCGAGTGGAGGCGACGTACTTGTGAAGGCCGGTGTGCGTGTCCACAACGCGAATGAGAGAACTACCGTTTGCGAACTCCAGTAGGAACCGGCCGCAAGTGAACGCATTGGACATGTCCGGGAACCAGCGGCTGCCTTCGATCGGCGCCTCCACACTCGCGTACGCCAGTCCTTTCATCATTGGGAGAAGTAGTCGGGAATGACCGGCGGGAGGAGAGCGAGGACGGGATGGTCAAAAACCCCCGTTTGTTCGCTTTTTATTCACTCCGCTGACCCCCCGCTTTCCCACCGACTGGCGCAATCAACAGCGCGGCCAGTCGTTGACCTCACGAGTTGACGGTGAACCAATGGGAAGAGCTCTTGTTCTCTGGGAATTGCGCAACAAGATCGCTTTCCATCGCCTTATTTCCCTTGCGGTTCAAAGGTCAAAGCGGGAGGATGTTCTCGCCGGGCGACTGCGCAAGTTAACCGCGAGACGCTCTGCGATCGGAAAGCAGCCAATTTCGGGTCCGAACACTCGACCCTCCAATGAAAGCTATCTGCTTCAAACCGAACACTCCCGCATTCACGAAGAATCGTGTTTATTGCCTCAACGGGTGGACGCTCCACGACGACGCACGACGGTGGAGCTCTCGGCGGTGCGCGTGCCGGGCGTGCGGGCGCGCGGCGTGCGGGGCGAGGGCGTGGCGGCGGCGGCCTGGTCGGGGCTGGCGGCTTCCTCGCGCGTCCAGCCGTCGTTGCTGGCCGGCGGCGCGCTCATCAGGTCCAGCGCGTCCACCGCGAACTCGGGCTCCAGCTGCTGGTCGTAGGGCACGCGCCGGACGCCCTTGAGGCGCGAGAGCGTGAGCTCGGCGGGCGGCGGCGGCGGGTAGACGGCGGCGTGCAGGCGGAAGAAGGCGGGCAGGAGCTCCTTGAAGGGTGGCCGCTCGTCCGCGTTCAGCTGCCTGCAGCCGAAAGATGAAAGAAGACGGCCGGCAACTCACCACATGCGCTCCACGAGGGCGCCCACCTCGGGCGGCGTGTCGGCGGGCAGCGGCGGCATGGCGGCCTTGCGGATCCAGCGGGCGATCTGCTTGACGGGCTCGTCGGGCCACGGCTTCTCGCCCATCGCGAACACCTCGAACAGCAGCACGCCGAACGCCCACACCTAGGGGGATAGTTGGGTAGAATGAGCGGCCACTTACGTCCGACTTCTTCGAGTACTTGGGCGTGCGGCTGAGCGTCTCGGGCGCCATCCAGCGAAGGGGCACCTGCGCGCCGCCCGCCTCCTGCTCGCCGGCGGCCGCCTGCTCGGGGCGCACTTGGGAGAGGCCGAAGTCGGCGATCTTCAGCCGCCCGTCCGCGCCGATCAGCACGTTGCGGGCGGCGAGGTCGCGGTGGACGCAATGGTGGCGGTGCAGGTAGTTCATGCCCTTGGCCGCCTCGAACGCGTACAGCAGCCGCTCGCCCCGCCCGATGGCCGCCCGCTCGCGCTGCAGGTGGGCGAGCAGGGCGCCGCCCGGGCACAGCTCCAGCACGATGACGACGGGCGGCCGGTTAAGCACCATGCCGTAGAGCTGGATGATGTTCGCGTGCTGGTAGGAGGACATGATGAAGCCCTCGCGGAACATCGACTTCTTGGCCTTGGAGGCGGTCGCGTCCTCCGCGGGCAGCTCGTGGCACACCTTCACCGCCACCTCCACGCGCTTGTCGCCCTGGATCAGCTGGCCGCTGCAACCGAAGAGAGGTTAGTCGGGAATCTTAAGCTTTCTAACTTGCCGGTAGACGGTGGCAAAGTTGCCGGCGCCGAGGAAGTCCTTCTTCTGGTCGTAGCGGATGTTCTCGGGCTGCACGTTCCACTTGGGGCGCAGCACGGGGTGTTTGAGCGGCGAGCGCACGCCGGGCAGCCGATGCCGCTGGTAGTGGTGGAGCAGGTCGAGGATAGACGCGAAGTTGGGCCGCTTCGAGCGCACGATCCCCAGATGCCAGCGGCCGGTGGGGCGGTCGTACGCCAGCGACAGGTGGACGACGCGCCGCTCGGCGCCGCGCGTGCTGATCAGCAGCTCCGTCTTGTGGCGTGCCTCCGTCGCGCGCACCAGCCAGTCGCCCACCTGCTGCAGCCGCTCGTCCGCGTACGAGTGCGTGCAGAAGCCGTGAAACCTGCCGGAAGTTCAATTAATCAGTGTGTGTACCCCAGCGCTCACCAGGCCTCCTTGTCGATGGACGCGCGCACGGAGCGGCGGTTGGCCTCCGAGTCGGTGGGCTGCGCGGGGCTCGGCGTGCGGCGGCTGGTGGCGGCCGACGAGGAGCACTGCGATCCGGCGGGCGTCGTCGTCTGCGAGCTGGGCGACTGGCTCATCGCTCCGGGCGGCTGTCCAAATGAGTGAGTGAGCGGGCGATTCCCCCATTTCCTGCTGCTCGTCTCGTTCGGTCGGCATTTGCATGGGGAGTGTCTGTTCGGCTATTCTTCTGTTGCGTCGATCATCCGAAGGCGCAACTTCGACGCGTGCAGACGCGAACATGATCGATCTGGCGGCAATTCGCTAGACTTGTTCGACACAACAACCGACCTTCCACTCGTCTCTTTTCTGCCCACTGCGTTCTTCAAGATTTTCGTTGACTCCCATACGACCTCTACAGCGCTTTCTCTCGCGAGATCCCCGACATCTACGGCCTGATCCGCGACCAGAACTCCTCCATCACGGCGGGATTCCTCTGCCGAGCACTGTGCTCCGTTGAATCGCCTCCTAATCAATGCCGAAGTCGTCATCTCTGCGCTCTTCTCTTCTTTCAATACAAGGGCACCAGCTCGCAGTCAAGCTTATTCGCGAAAAGCAAGATGACAAAAGGAGACGGCTGGAGAGCGGAATCACTCGATTTTCAGCATGTCCATCAGAACTTCCGGGAAGTTGCTTCCGAATTTGCGCCACTCGGGCAACTCGTCCAGTTCGCGGCGGTGGTCGAAGGCGAAGCGGAGGAGTTTCGGCTTGAATTCGGGGACGTGCACGAGGACGGCGGCCATCTCCAAGAGGCCCACGATGCGGTCGACGGAGAGGTTCGACAGGATGGACTCCACGCAGCGTTCCTGCGACATCGGCGGGTGAGGGGACGAAAGAAGAGAGCTCACTTGAAGGCGCTCGATCTGAAAGTAGTCCGCGTGCGGCAGGAGCTCCACGGCGACCTCGTCCAACCCCTCCACTTCGCCCGTGTAGAGGAAGCGCAAGATGCGCTCGACAGCCGCCACTCCGCACCGCGGCTCGTCCATTTCGATCTCCTTCTTTTCGGCTTCCTGCAGGCCGGACGTGAGGCACGTGAGGAAGTACTCCGACTGGGTGCAGAGCAAGAGCCGATTGACCTGCAACCGAGAATGAATGAAGACGAGTGGCTGTCTCACGTGGAAGGTGCGGTGGCCGACGACGACCGTCAAGTCGGAGTAGAGCGGCTGGTCGAACGTGCGGGCCTGTTCGATCGCGCGGAGCTCGGTGCTGGACATCTCGACCGGCGGGCCCATCGGCTGGAGCTCGCAGCAGACGGTGATCGGGCCCTCTCCCACCGCCGCCTTCAGACTCGCGTGCGAGGTCACGTACACAAACTCCGCTTTGTTTCCCTCGTTCAAACGGATGAGGAACTCTGAAAAAAGAGCAGGTGATTGGATGAGGCCGCTGGTTGCAGGCAAACCAACCCATTTTGTGGGTGCGGCGTTGCTGCGAAGTTTCGATCCAGGACGTGCAGCGCAGGAGCAACGACGAAGAGGCGCCGAACTTCTCGACGCGGATGCAACCGAAGAAGTTGTTGCGGGATTCCTCGCCGAGGCCCTTTGGGTAGGCGTGAAGGCGGAACTTGGCGTCGTTCAGTCCGTTCACTTGGAACGCGTTTCCCGACCACAACCGACCGGTTTCGGCGGCCTCGAAGCGGGCGGCGAAGTTGGAGAGCCGCCACTTGTGGACGGTCGGCACGCCGGTCGGACTTCCGATTTTCTTGCACGCGTACGGCAGGCGGCAGCAGAAGAAGATGGTCGGCGTGCTGCGGAAGACGGCCGTCTCCTCAACGGAGAAATCGAATCTGGAGGGGCCTTTCTTGCTGAAGTCGACGCGCGATTCTGAACATCCCCGATTAGACGCTCTCTTCCCCCCACTCAACTCACGTTTCTTTTCGGTGCTCGTCCCGTCGATCTTCTCGATCCAGACCTCGCAGTCCACTCCTTGCTGGGCGTTCGAGAGCGGCCCAAGGACGTGCAGATTGACGGCGGTCATTCCGTCAGCCGCTTTCGGCAGAAGCCGGAGGTAGAAGACGGCGCGGCCGCCCGCCGGGTGCGCGAACTCGTGCGGATCGCTCGTCCACATGCCGCCCTCGTCCGTTGCGCGAAGTTTCCGGTCGTAGTCCTCGACGCGCCAGACGACGACGTTCCGTTCGGTCAGCAGCGAGCGGACGCTCATCGCGAGGGCCGGCTGTAAAGAGAGGGCGATTATTTCCGCGAAATCCAACCAAATTTGCGGACAGCAATTGGGAAAATCAGACGGAAAAGAAATCGATCGAAAGCGATGACAAAGGAGGAGAGAACGCCGCAGAGCGGCGGCGCGGAGAAATCGAACGCCCGACCGCCGGCCCGCGGACGCCAAGCGAGCGGCCGACGAAAAGAAGCGCGGCGGGACGGCGGTCGCCGGCAAGCGATGAGTCAGCGAATGTCTCGGCTGTTGCCCTTCCCCGTTTACTGCCACGACAAGGGCGATGTTCTCTGTTTGCATCGATCAAACGAATGCTCACCCACCTCTCCTGCCTTCTGCTGCTGCCCATTCCGGTGGAGGCCGCCTACCGCCTCGTCGGCGACTTCACTCGGACGAGTCTGCTCGAGGATTTCGTCTTCGACACCGCGAACGACCCGACCAACGGCTTTGTCAACTACGTGGCCGCAGTGCTGAACGCGACCCTCTTTGTCGGCGCGTCGTCCAGCAGGGAGCTCGCGGCCGGGACTCCGTGCGAATCCACTCGCAAAGGCCTACAATCACGGCCTTTTCCTCCTCGACCTGCAGCACCAGCCGGGCAGCACGTGGCCGTTGAGGACCCGCCGCAGAAGGGCGAGATCGACATGATCAGTGGATGAACGCGGCTTCCATTGACCGTGCTCCAATCGCTCGAACCGACCGCAGCGGCCGGCAAACGACCCAAAAAGACCGCCCGTTGTCCTCTCGACGAGCAGAAAACGAACGTGAACCAAAAAAGGACCTTTAGAGTGCCTTAGCCAAGGCAGCCGACCAGGCGCGATGAAGCTATTTAGTCGATCTGATACTGCTAAGTGTGAAGCTGACGGGGATACGTACCGGTTGCCCGAGAAGATGTGAACCCCAAACACATGCCAAATCCACTTTGTCAGCTTTGACGACCCACCGGATTCGAACCGGCGACCCGACCGCCCCGCAATCCGCGCCGTTACCGACTGGACCACAGGAACGTATTGCTCGGGAGGCGGAAGCGCGGGCTTTTCCGCCGCATGGGAACGCGCCGTGCGCGCGCTCGCTGGTCGAAGGCGAGTGGAACAGGAGCAGCATCTTCTACTTCATTTCTTGCAGAAGTGACCAGTCAGACGACGAGCGCGACGCTCGGCCGCAGCATTCTGCAGACGGACGGCTTCAGCGGCCGCGTCGGTACTTCGAACTGCGACGTGCGGGCGGTCGGGCGGTCGGCGAACGCGGGCTGCTCGATCGGGACGGAGGACACGCGCACGTAAGGCGCGGGCTTCAACGCGGTCGCCGGCGGCGTGTACGCGGCCGCGTGGACCTCCGGCGGCGTCAAAATTTGGTTCTTTGTCCGCTCCGCACTCCCCGCCGACGTCCAACTCGTGGCCGCTCGCCTTCTTTACGGGCGACTGCAACTTCGACGCGCAGTTCGCCGACCACCATCTCATCTTCGACGCGTGTGGCAGCAGGACGCCGTCTGCGCCCAGAAGGCACCCTTCCGCACGCAGTTCGTCTAAAACAACCCCACCGCCTTCCAGGACGCCCACTGTTTGATCAACTCGCTCAAGGTCTTCCGGCAGTGAGGCGAGATCACATGCATTCCCTCTTGTTCGTGAATAAATTCGCTGCAATCGAAGCGCTCGGTTCACTTGCGGCGACCAGCGCGTTGCTCGGCCTCCCAGAGCGTGGAGTCGAGGAAGCCAAGAGCCGTCTTTGTGTCGTGTACGTCGTTTATTGTCGAATGCATTGATTAAAAGGGCGAGTAGTGAGGAGAAACGGAAGTTTGCAAGAGAAAGAAAGAGAATGCCGACGGATTATGCTTGATCATGCGGGGTGATGGACGATCCAGCCGCTCGTCACAAAACGGAGTAGCGACGGGCCATCTTCGCGGCGAATCGCTGCAGCTGGGCGGCGGAGGGGCGGCGGCCGTAGTCCACCTGCAAGCAGAGGCGCACGAGCAGCTTGAGGTGCGGCGTGCGCCGCTCCAGGTCGGGAAGCGGCGGGAAGTCGGCCGTCTGGATGTGGCGGTAGAGCGCGAACACGTTCGAGCGTTCGCTCCCGAACGGCGACCGGCCGGACGCCATCTGCAAGAAGAAGAGCGGAGGATTAGTCGTCTGTTTCTCGAACGAACCTCGTAGAGGATGCAGCCCATAGACCAGACGTCGGAGGCGAAGTTGTAATCGGACCGAGCGGCGCGTTCGGGACTCAAGTAGTGGGGCGTGCCGACGCGCGTCTTCGAACGCACCGTGTTCTGCGAGAATAGGCGGCAGAGGGTGAAGTCGCACACCTTCACGGTCATTTGCGGGGCGTCGAGGAGCACGTGGGCCGGCTTCAGATATGCAACGAGCGGGCGGTGGGCGGGAGGGAGCATTCATCCACGTACCGCGGTGCAAAATCCCCCGCTGGTGCACGTGGGCGATGGCGGCGGCGATCTGCGCGAAGAGGCGCCAAATCTGCTTCTCGGGCAGCCGCTTGCGCTTTGTGAAGTACGTGCTGTGGATGAGCTGCCCGAGGTTGCCGCGATTCGCGTACTCCAGCACCAGCACCAAGCGGGCGCGTTCTTGCGAGTCCTGAAACGAGCGGCGTGGGGGTGCAAAGCCGGTGACGAGAGTAGCGCGAGACGATCGCTCTCCATCTGCTTTCTCAACTCACCTCGTCCTTGATCGCCGCGTAGAACTTGACGATGTGCGGGTGGCCGACCCGCTGGAGCGCCGTGATCTCGGCGCGGCACAGACGCTCTCGGGCGGTGTGGAGGCCGGTCAGCTGCAACGGGCGGGTGGATGAGAAGTCCGATCAATCCCGCCGCTCACCCCGATCGCCTTCCAGACGGCCTTCTGGCGGACGGCGCCGCGCACGTGCGCGAGGATGGCGGCGGGGAACAGGCCGGCGCTCAGGTCGCGCTCCTTCTCGTAGCCGCCGACTTCTTCCGGCCACTCGACATTGGCGTTGTTGCCGGAGGACATCGTGGCGGTCGGCGGGCGGCGGCGAGATCTGCAACGAGCGGGGTGAGCGGACGGGCGGGCGGAAAAAGCGGCGAGCCGACTGCCCGACTGACGGCGGCGGGCGAGAGGCGGCGGCCGGCAAGCGGACGGACGAGGGGGCGACGATTGCGTTCGCTCTCCCCCGCCTTTCTCTCTGCTTTTTGGTCGGGCGGTCAAACCGCAACCCCTTCGGTATGGGGACTTCACAAGCGAAAACAAACGCCACTACTTCCAAATTTTCTTGAAGACTCCACACTTCGTCCTGATTAGCGACGAACAGTCAAGCGACGTGCACTCCGCCGTCTTCGAACACGATCGGCGGCAAGCGGTATCTTTCACGTCGAACAGCACCCTCTTCGCATTCGAGTCTATCGCTTCAACCTCTCGAACAGTTTATTCATCAAACGAAAACCAATAGCTGAATGAAAGAAGGGAGGTTAGGGGTAGATTCGTTCGATCGAGATGGTCTGCGGGCGCTGGCGGGCATCGGCGGGATCGAGCGCCTCGAAAGCCAAACGGAGGAGGGCTTTCGGGTGGCTGAAACGAACAGGCGGCTAATCAAGGCGGGTTCCTGCCGCTCACCCGGGCAGTCGGTAGGAGCGCCACCAGTGGGCGGAACATCCAAGGATGCAGCGGCGGTCGCGCACGGACCGGATGGAAGAGCGGGCGTGCAGCGTGATCCCGCCGTTCCGGTCCGCGTGCAGAAAGTCGACGGGCTCTCACGTGTTGTGCTCCCCGTCTTCCATCCACTCGGAGTGCCAATCGGAGGCGGCGATCTCTGCGACGATCGGCGTCTCGACGGCCGCCCACTCGCCGCTGCGGAGGTCCAGGCGGCACAAGCGGGGCTGCAGCACGCGGTTGGGTGGTTCCCCAGGGATCAGCTGCTCCAAAATACGACGGAGTGGTCGTGAAAGGCAAGAGCCGTCGGAGAGAAGCCGCGGCGGGTGATGTTGGCCTGCAAGAAGAGAATGTAAGGAGGGGATGAGTGAGGAACTCGCTTCTTCGCTGTCCTGCACCTCCACCACTCGGAGCACGCGCCCGTCCTGCGGGTCGAGCGTGTGGATCGAAGTGATGCGGGAATGGTCTCGCCCGACCACGTACAGAAGGCCCGCGTGGACGTGGAGGCCGCCGATCCACCGATCCGCGATCTTCACCGAGCCGATCGGGCGGACGGCCCGCACGTTCACGTCCATTTTGTGGAGCTCCGCGTTCGACGCGTCGCGGAGGACGGCGAAGACGAAGCGGGCGGGATGGGCGGTCGGCGAGATGAGGCGGCACTGGGGCTCGCCGAGGCCGACCGCGGGGCGAGGGAAGCGCTGGAGGTCGTCGCAGTGAAAGACGCGGACTTTTCGGTCCAATCGGAGTTGGACGAGCCGCTCGCGCGTGAGGACGAGGAAGCGGTTTCTGCCCACACGCAAGCAGTCGAGCGGCAGGCCCAGTAGTTCTTCGTTACAAGCTTTACTGAACTTTCTAGAACGACGGCGAAATGAGCGGACTAAGGGGAGAAAGCCTACTTTTGAACGTCCGTGTGCGTGTTTCCGACCCACAGGGTGTAGCCGCGCGATCGGAACTCCAGCAGCAGACGGCCGGATGTGAACGGCGCGTACGCGTGCGAGAACCAGCGATAGCCGTTGAACGACGACTTTCGGTTGGCGTACGCCAGTCTGCGGCCTCTTTTCTTTTTCATCTGGAGAGGAGCGGGCTTACGGCTGAGCAACCGCTGCCGATGATCGGCTTCGTCTCCAGACTGGACGTTATCAATCGCTTTCGTTTCTCTCGTACTCATTTATTGAAACTACAGCAACCTTACGCTTGTGCATGGCAACGAGAGAAGGCGATGAGGTCGCCGCCTTTGCGCGCGCGGCGGCGACCGGGCGTGGAGCGGACGTGCACGAAGCGAATCATCGTGCGCACGATGCCGACGGCCATGCGCTGGGTGGCTTGCAAGACTGGCGTCGAAGAGAAGATCCGCGAGTTGCCGTGCAGCCGGGCTGGTGGCGACGGCGGGGGAGCGAGTGGGCAGTCGTCCGCCGTCAGCCGTCCGTCGAATTCGATTCGGTGGATCGCACGCAGCTCGAAAGGCTGCAATCAACCGAATTAATCGAAGGATGGCCGTAGGAACTCGCTTGTTGGTCGAACGGAAAGACAAAGGACTCGCTGAAGAAGAACGCGAGCAAGGCCTCGGCGAACTCGGCCAGCCGGTCCACGCGTCCGCTCAGGATGTACGCGCCTCAAACGAAGGAGTACAAGGAGGGATTGGCAAAAGAAGTACCGTCGGGTCCGTGAGGATGCGAGTCGAAGGCTGAAATCACGCCGTTGGTGCGCTGGATGACGATGAGGATCGAGCGGTCGTGCATGATGAGAACGAAGAAGAGCTGCGGGCGGGCGGCGAGGATGGGACTGCAACAAAGGCGGTGGGGCAAAAGAAGTGAGTAGATCGAACCTCCGAATAGCCGCCCCGATGTACGTGTGCAGAAAATCGTGGACGCCGGTTTGGTCCACCCAGCTCGACTCGACTACGCGCATCTGCCGGCCGGTGGCGTCCAAGGCTTCAAGCACGTTGAACCTTTTGCCCGCCGGCACGCCGCTCAGCTCGTACGCGTGCTCCCCGTCGACGATGCCCTCAAGCAGGACGCTCAGGACGTCCGGTGGGCAAAGCTGGAAGAAAGAAGTGAGTGAGTGGGTGGAGGAGTGCGGCAACTCACGGCCGACTCCCCCTCCAACGGGTGCAGTCCGAAGCCGCGGCTGTGCGGCAGCCGGGCGACGAGGTCGGGCACAAGGACGCCCTTTCGGAACACCCCCTCGGCCACGCAGCAGCAGATGATGGTGCACGAGTACGACGAAGTCGTGCGGCCGCCGAGATACACCTGCGAGAAGTGCGGCGGCAGGATCCAGAGGACGGCGGCGGTCTAGAGCTGCGGGATGAAGGAAGGCACCGAGGAGACTCACGTTGCCGATCTGGTGGGCGCGAATCAACGGAAAGTGGGACCGCAACGAGAAGTCGGCGAATTTCGTCGAGCAGCCGGTGGGCGACGAGCGGCAGCCGTCCGCAGTCGTACGTTCGGCCATCGGAGGTCGTCGAGCGTCCTCGTCCGCGACGTCGTTCGTGGAGTCCGCGCAAAAGACGGCGGACAACGGACGACCGTTGGCAGGAGTGAGGCCGACCTTGCTGCTGCTTGGCGAGAGCGAGCGATGGACGATGCAATTCGCCTTCCAGACATGCAAATTCCGTCGTGGACGGTCGAGTTCTTTCGGCCGACGCTTGATTCGTGGCGCTTCGTCCCGGTCGATTGCCTCGTGAGCGCCCGCTGCGCTCTGCTACGCTACGATGGGTTCCTTCCGCCTGCCCGTGCCGCAGAGGCGCCTGTTCGATTTCTCCAGTTCGCAGACAAAGAGAGAGTTTATTCCTGGACGATCACTGCAGGACGGCCTTCTTCTCGACGAAACGCGGCGTGTGTTTGCGGCTCCGCTTGGCGCGCTCGGCCTCCTCGACGCGCAGACGGCGGTAGGCGACGCTCACCTGCAGCTGCTTGATGGAGACGCGCATGTCGGCGGCGATCTCCAGACAGGCGCCCATGTTCACGTCCTTGGGGCCGCTGCCCTTGTAGCCGGGCGCCGAAAAGAGCGTCAGCAGGCGGCCGTCCGCGAACAGCGCGTAGCCGTGCAGCGGGGCCTGCAGCGCAATTCATTGATTAAAGGAGAGAACTTGCTTGATGGCCGCGAACGAAGAGGTCGACGCCCAGGCGCTCGGCGGCGTCGCGGACGGTGTCGGCGGCAAACAGCTGCCCGATGCCGTTGAGCGGCTCGCGCTCGAGGTTCGGCCGGAAGCCGGCGCCGTCGGGCGCCCGGGTGTCGGGGTCCGACCACACAAGGTCGCACTCCAGCGAGCCCACGTCGAAGTCGTCGATGGGGCGGCGGATGGCGCGGACGGCGGCCAGCGAACGCAGCTTCGGTGACAACCCGCCGTGCATCCCCAGCACGCGGCCGCCCACCAACACGGCGAGCGGCAGGTGCATGAACAGGCGCTTGAACTTGGCGTACATCTCGTGGCCTCGGCGGCCGCCTGCAACGAGCAAATGAGCGAAGGGAGTGGAGGGAGTGCGCACTGGGATCGTCCTCGTTGAAGCGGGCGCACACCTCATCGTAGAAGGAGTAGGCGCGATTGAGGGACTCCTCCTCGTGGTTCCCGCGCACGACGTGCACGCGCTCGGGGAACTGCAGCTTCAAAAGGGCGATCAACGCGACCACCTCCACGCCGTGCGTGCCCCGGTCCACGAAGTCGCCGAGGAAGACGGAGCGCGTCGCCGGCGGCCAGCCGTTCAGGTTCAGCCAGCGATGGAGGTCCGAGTACTGGCCGTGCAGGTCGCCGTACACGACGCACGGCACGGGCACTTCGAGCAGCGAGCTTTCAGCCGCGAACACGCCCGTCGCCCGCTCCAGCACGTCGGCGAGCTCCTCGTAGTCGAAGGCGAACTGCCGCGGGCCGTTGCGCACGAGCCGCACGAGCAGCGGGTGCAGCGAGTGGAGATTTTCGTCTATTTCGTCTGCAAGCGGCCGAGTGAGTGGGTAAGAGGACCGAACGAACCGGCGGGCGCCCCACTCGGCTCCTCGCTCCACGTGATCTCGTCCGCCACGCCGAACATGACGACGCGCTGGATGGCCGCCGCCCGCGCGCCCACCGCGACGCCCTCCGGCTGCCGGGCGCCGCGCGACATCGAGCTGCAATCCGGGAGTCAGTCGGCAGATGAACGGAGGACTCACTCGAGCAACACGCGCTGCTCCTCGGCGTTGAGGGCGGCGGGGACGAGCGTGTCCGTCCGGTCGAAGTGGAGCACGGAGAGCGTGGAGGCGGGCGGCTCCGCGTCGCCGGTCGCCTCGCTGCCGGCCGGCCGCTCCGACGGCGGCGGCGAGCGGTCGGCGCTCGTGAGACGCGGCCGGACGGTCGTCTTCGAGCCGCCGTCCGTCCGCTCGCTCGGCGCGGAGATGGCGGGCGGCTTCGCGTCGTCGGCCGCCGCCTTTCGCCGTCCCGCGCACGCCGCCGCCGAGAGCGTGGCCGCCGCGACGCCCATCGCCGCCCACACGCCCGCTTGCCCCCAATCGGCCGCCATTCGGGTGCAACGAGGAGTGAAGTGAACGAGTGAGCAGGGCGGAAAGCAGAGCGGCGAATTTGCATCGCTTTCTTCCGGGTGGCTCGACCGGAGCGGCCGGTCGGGAACGAACTGCTCTTCTGCTTCCACCGCCGTTGCGGTTTGTGTGGCCGGTCGAATGCGACGCCGCTCACAAACAGGGCTTAACTCGAGTCGAGTCGACTATCCCCACCAGGCGAACGAGCAGCAGTCAACGGATGAGTTCCCCGTCGGTTAGGCACGAGTGCGTGGACGAGAGAAGACAATCGACAATTGCCAGGAAGAAATGCTCACAGCCGCCTTTTGCTGTTCGTTGTTCCGTTCAGCTCGCCCGCTCCAGTGAACTCCGCTCTGCTGTGATCAAACGAAGGAGCATGTTTTGGTCGGATCGCCGCTCAGCGGGGAGGAGAGAGCGGCGGATAAACGCGGGTGGTCGGAAGTCAGTTGGCATCCTCCACTTACCTCCTCTTTTCATCCACTCGTCTCTCCCCTTCAATCCAAAGATGCCCCGCTCCTCCCCGCCGTCCTCTTCGTTCTGCTGGTCGCCTCGGCGGCCGCTCAACCGCTCACAAAGGATCTCCTCCCGGGGCTGCTCGGGAACGCGCGCCGGTGGTCGGCGAGCTCAGCGGGATGCCGGGCGGCTGCCGATACCCCGGCGCCCTCACGGAGACCGCCCACTCCACCCGGCTCTCGATCCTCACGCAACTCTCACCCTCAACCTCCCGAAATGAAGGACGGCGTGGTCGGCGGCCCGTTCGGGGATCTGCGCACCCTCCTGAACGTCCCGGCCGGCGTCGACCTCGGCGCTTTCCGGCAGCGCCTTTAAAAGACCGTCGGAAAGCTTTTCGGCAACCTGTGGACACGCTCCTGCTCGACTTCGTTTCTCGAAAAGAACCGAATCGGTGGAGAAATAACCCACTTTCTCAAAAAGGAAGCGTCACTGTTTAGTCTGTTTTACTTTAGCTAAAGCACCACAACAGCGACGCAAAAGAAAGCACAACGACGAGCTTCGATTCGAACAGGAGTCGTGAAGAAGCGGACGGCAGTTGGGGGACGGCGATGTCGTAAGTGGCCGAGAAGTTGAACTCGCCGCGGAAGATCCAGTCGTTCGTGTCCCCGAAGAGGTCAAGAGCGAGAACAATCGTCTGGTTGGAGCGGAGCTGGAAATGCGTAAAGTCCCGGTCGTTGGGGAAGAGCATCAGCTGGAACGAACGATTCGTTTCGTCTGCTTGCCGCATGATCGCTGCGTACTTGAGTGAGCTCTCTTGCCGACGACTCCAAACGATAGAACTGGACGCCTCGTTTGATGAAGAGGTCGCCGTTCGGAGCGAAAGCGAAGTGAGGCGCCGGCCACGTGTTGCGGACTTCCGGAAGGTCGGAGAGGGCGGCGAAAGCGGTGATCTTCGTCTCTTCGCCGCTCTCCAAATCCAGCAGGTAGACGTCCATTCGACTCTGATCGCCCACGTCCTTGGGAAAGCCAGCGGTAGAATTCGCGTGCTTTCGAGGATTGCGGCCGCCACGCTCTGAAAGCAATCGAGTGGCCGTCCGGAGCGAACTGGACGGCGCCCTCGTAGCCGAGCGTGTTTGTGATCTGTGCGAGAGAAGCATTGATTGACTAAGGGTCTGCCCACTCGTTTTGCGTTGTCCATGTCGCCCAGATCGGCGAGGTAGAGGTCGTAGTCGCCGCCCCGGTTGCTCGCGAAGACCACTCGCTGGAAGTCGGGCGAGACGGCGAGTTCGCCCTCGAAGAACTCGTTGTTCGTGAGTCGCTTTGTGATCGTCCCGTAGCGTTTCATTCGGAAGATCTCGTTCGATTGGGGCAAGACGAACGGGTCGCTGCTTCTGCACCACTCGTCTCGATCGTCGCAATGCCAACCGTCGGGGTACGAACACGTGTCGCGGAGTACTGCAGCGATCAAAGACGGACGATGATTGCAGCAAACAGGAGGGAGCTTGCCGACTGATTGGCGATCGGCGACACGAAGAGGACGTCCCCGTCGCCGTCGTCGCTCAGGAAGCGCGCCCATAAGGTGCACGAGAAGCCGGTGCCCAGCAGACGGGGCGTGTTTTGCGCGTGGTCGTCCTCCGCGTCCACTTGGAGCAGCTGAAAGCAATCCGGCTGACTCTCCTTTGCACTGCGCACTCACCCGTTCGTTGACGGCGTCCATTGCGATCAGGATTCTGTTGTTCTGCCGGCTAAGCACTCGTTATATGAGAGTTGAAGAAGGCTGCTTGAGTCGCTCACCTCACGTCGATTCCGGAGACCCGGCCGCTCGGAGCGAGCAAAACGGAAACGTTTTTCACGTACATCGCAACACGAGCGCTTGGAAGGCGGTTGGCTTCTGGAGACGTTCGTGAACGCGATATTATTCGATGGAAGAGAACGCACGTTTGCGGCAAGGAAAAGTCGTGTTTTGTCCGAACGTCGCAAGAAACAGTTGAAACTCGTCGTCTTCGGTGCTCTTTCCAACAAAAGCCACGTAGTCGACTCCTCTGACTTGAATCGTGTCCATTTGCTTGGCTCCGTTGCGCACAAGTGTCTAAAGCGAATAGACGATGAGTTCAATGGATTCCCGCCCCCACCTCGGAGTCGCCGTCCCGCAGCCAAACGGAGCTGCCGCCCGTCCGAGTGTTCAGGCGAGTGAAGAAGAAGCGACCGCTGCCGTTTCGCAGGAACTTCGGGTCGGTCGAGCAGCGAGTAGTCGGGATCCGAGAAGAACGGCGTGTCCATTGAGAACATCCCGCTTTGAAGCTCGCCAAAAGAAGTGCAGTCGATGGCCGATTCTTCGAGCGTGAGGATCCCGCTTCTGAACAAACGGTTAGTAGAGGCAGCGGTTGTTTTGTGCACCTGGCGACTTCTCGCTCGTCCTCGGGCAAGTGGACGCCGTGAAAGAGAACACAGCTGTCCTCCGCCGTGTCTAGCGCATCAAAGCCGTCCACCCACCCGGGAACGTCGAAGGTGATCTAACAGACAGCAATTAACACCCAACTGTAGCCGCTCTCACCGTGCGACTGTGATTCCGAAAGTACAAACGGACGGCCGTCTTGCCGGCAAACGTCCCGATCCGCATCCCATCCCTGTCGAACAGCCGCCTGCCCCACGTCGAGTAGGCGGTCGGCAAGCGAACGGGCCCGCGATTCGCGTCGAATGGACTCACTTCGGAGAGCACGGCCGGCAGTTCGTTTGCGAAACGCTCTTCGTGCGGTTGAGCGCCTGCAATTCGTCCTGCTTGAAGGAAGACGCGATTCCAGGTACAAGCGGCTTTCATTGCTTCGTTCAAACCAGGTTGCTCGCACAAGGACGGCGGGCAGAAGGCGGCTTCGCTGAAGTCGTCGGCCATTTCGGTCGTTTGGAGGGCCTGCAATCAAACGGAGTCTTTGGAGACTGCTCGCAGTAAACGAACGGAGAAGACGGTCGTTGAGGCGAACAGGCGAACTGCAAACAAACATTCGAATTGACGAGGCAACGCGCAAGAAGCGACCTTTCGGGATCATTTCGCTGAGGTCCCAGAACTTCTGCTCCACGACCGCCCCTTCTCTTCGCCGAGTCCGCTGGAAAGAAGGGAGACGGGCCGACTGGAGACGAAGAGGTCCAACTTGTAGACGTGATGGCACTTCGATTCGTACTGCCCGCCCTTGGCCGTGAACGCGATCGACTGGCCGTCCAAGCTGAACATTGAGCAATCAACCATTGATCGAAAGAAGAAGGCCGGGTACATGAACTTCGGCGCGGAGTGGTCGCCGCCATTAGTCAGTTGGACGACGTTGTGCAGGGCGACGTCACTCGCTACTGCTGCAAGAAAGAGAAGAAAGCAGCCGACGGTCGAACGCATCGCGGCGCTGAAACAACGACGAATGCATCCGAGAAAGACACGAAGGAGTCTTCTTTTGTGGAAGCAAGACGCCGCCCCTTCCTTTTCCTTCTGCTTTGAAGATGTGGCCGAGAATTCTTCTGCGAACCTTCTCTGTTCGAGCAACAAACTTTATTCAAGGCAGACGCAATGAAAGAAGCAAGTGAGGTCTGCAAGAGTACACGATTCAACGTTCTTTCACGTGCTTCGCAAAACTGATGATCTTTTTCGCGTAGTCGAAAACGAAGCAGTTCTTGCGCAAAACCAGTGAAGGAAGGACGACGGACGGCCTGTTCGTGTAAACGACGCCGTTGTTCCTTGCGCCGAAGAAGCGGAGGCTGCGGAGACGAAAGGAAGAGGTCCCGTCCATGTTCGGAATGGCGGGAAGCTTGAACACAAACTCCTGATCGTCCCGCAGCATTCGGACGGGCAGGTGGTCCGTCGAAACATTGACGCGGTACCCGTCCTTTTCTTTTGGGTCGACGACGACCTCTCCTTCGCTCAACGTCTGTTGGATCATCTCGTCGGAGAAGAAGATCAGATCGTCCTCCTCCTGTTCGTACGTGAAGTGGACCTGAACGAGCATTAGCCTTCAATTGGAGGAGGATTACCAGTGCATTCGTGTAGGTAACGTTGACAAACTCCAGCTCCACGCTAATCGTCCACTGGTGTTCGAAAGCCGGAAAGTGCGCCCAGTCGACGCACGGCGCGTCGCTCGGCAGTTCACCGAAGTGGCGATCAGAGCGGCAATGAGCGCTTGGTGAAAGGCGTGAACGACGAGCTTGTGCTCGTCGGGCGCCAGGCCGACGAACGTGTTGTAGAAGAAGCTGCAGTCGAATGAAAGGAAGTAGAATGCTTTGAACTGCCCCAACTAGTAGTAATCGACGATCCTGCCGACCATCAAGGGCGCGCTCTCGACTTCCAAAGCAGTCAGCGAGTTGTCGCCGTAAGTCGCGTTGTCGTGGAACGCGAGACGATCGAGAACGAGGGCGCCTTCCGCTCGCCGGTACGGGAACATCCGCCGTCTCCATTCGACGCCCGTTTCGGTGCGGGTGGTCGACTCGGAGCGGTTGTAGAATCTGCTCTGGAGTTGCCCGAAGCTCTGCCTGCAATCCCTCCACCACAACTGCCGCCTTGCGAGCAGACACTCCGGCGAGCAGACGAGCGGCCCAAAGTCCTCTGCAATCGACCGCTTTTAATCGAAGAGAAGAGACGAACCGTCAGCACACACTCGTGGGCAATCGAAAGGCGGAGGAGTGCACAAATCCTCCCAAAGAACCACGCCAGAGACGACGGTGGACAACCGCAGCTTCTGGGGCAGCGGCGGCGTCCCGACGTCGGCGATGCAGTTAAACGGAAGGAAGCGGGAGTGAAAGCCGCTCAATGCCGATTACCTCGCCCCACACGCAGGCCGTTCGGATGCGCGAGGACCGAGCTCTCATAAGAACGGAGCAGAGGATGAAGAGCAGGGAAATGCGCCGATTCGTCATCGTGGGCAACAGAGGTCGTTAGTTTTTGCCGCAATGCTGTTCTAGTTACTCCAGCAACCGACAAGAAAGTTAGCCGAGTCCAACTGCTCATTCCCGCTACGCTTCTCGTTGCTGTTTACTCAAGAGTCCGTACAGACCCTTGAAACGTGCGAAAACCCCCTCGAATTCCCGAAAAAAGCGGCTTAGCGACAGCGCGGCTCGAAGCCACAAGAATTCAAACTTTTATCAGCAACGAGAGCGCAAGATTCTCGTTGCGAAGCAAAGAGCGGCTTGTGAGCAACACTCGTTTCTTTTGGCCTTGGAAAGCCGGTGTGTTCTGTGCGCTGTTGGACAGAAACTATTCGAGTAGTTCGTGCCCTCATCGCGCATAAAAGCAGATGACAAGCAGTTATGGCCATGTTTGTCTTCTAGCATGTCGAAGAGGGCAGACGGCCGTTGAAGAGGTGGTTGAAAGCTAACGAGGGCAAGAGCGCGTGGAGGAGAAGGCCGCCTTCTGCAACGCCATGACCGCGCCCTCATCGAAACAACAGAAGTGGATCGTGTGACTCGGCTTTCGGCCTGCTTGACAGCCACCAAACAAGCGCGCAAGGTGGGCGAAAGATCAAACGCTTCCACACACCGAAGGCACAAAATGTGCAACCACATCTTCGGGCTTCGAGCAACCGAGAAGTTCATCCACACGGTTTATTCACGACAAAGAGACAAAAGAAGGCTATCCCTACGGCAAAATGTCCATTTCGCAGCGGCGCGGGTCCTTTCCGGAGTCGATGTCGTCCGGGAAGCGGGACCAACACGCCTCAACGTCGCCCTCGTTGAAGTCGAGGACGCCCAGTTGTTCCACCGTCTTTGTGCACTTGCCCGGCTGCCAGAGGGGTTCGATCTTGTGCTCCAGACAGCCGAACTTCCCGCCGCAACGGGTCTCACTGAAAGAAAGCGAATGAAAGGGATGAGCAGAAGGAGGGAAGCGTACATCAAGACGTGGAGCTCGTCGGGGTGCGTGTTCTCGGCCTCCCAGCCCTGCGCGTGGAAGACGCCCGCCTCGTCCGTCCGGAGCACGTTGCAGAGGTCCCACGTGAGCCAGTCGGCCTCGTAGACGGCCATTCGCTGAAAGCGCAGAGGTTAAGGCGTGAAAAAGGAGAGAACTCACCGCATTCGTGACCGACCGCCCGTTGCAGCGAACCGTCGCGTTGATGTTGTAGGCGTGCGCGTTCCTGAGAAGCTTTTCGCCAATGACCGCTTCGGCCGTCGGGAAGCCGACAAACGCGAGGGCCAAAAGGAGCAGGAAGCGGGCGGAGGCCATCGCAGCGGAGCGGAGAGCGAACTCGTGAGGCGACCGATCGGAAAGAAGCCACGATTCAAATGGTTGCCAAAAGAAAGCGGTCGTCCACGGCAGGAATTTGCACCTCATCGCTGGCTTTCGGCCGCAGCACTTTGCATGAAAGAGAGCCCACTCGGCTGGCAGTCGGCGATGTTCTTCTTTCGGCACTGCGGCCAGTAGCTGCTGCTCGTGGTCCGAATGTCCGCCCAACGCCGCGACGCGCGCTCGCCCGGCCTGGCGACCGCTCGGTGCGCGTGCGGCTCGCCTCGTGGGGCGCCCACGGCGGAGAGCTGCCCGCCGGCCGCCGCCGACGATCCGTTGGGTTCGTTCGAGCTCGAGGGATCGAACAGACGACTTCCGGCTTGCAGACACGCCGCTGACCGCGCGACCGCTGGAGGCGCGGATCGTGGCGACGCCGCGCGCCTCGCAGCTGGCGGAGAGCCGCTTCTGGCCGCTCTTCTTCCGCGCGTACGACCGCCTGCACGCCGTCACGCTGCTGGAGGTGGCGGCGGGCGTCGCCGGCAGCGTCCTCGCCACGATGCTCGTCCTCCACTTCTGCGTGCGCGGCGACGACGGGCGGCGGCGGGCGGACGACTCGGCGCTGCTCGCGTTCAAGCGCTCGTACCAGCGCCGCCTCCACTCGTCCGCCGCCCAGTTGCTGCGGTGAGCGGGAGGATCCTCACTTCAATCCCCGCCAGTTTGCAGCGCGTTCGTCCGCTCGGTGCTCGTGCTCGCGGGGACGCTGGTGGTCGTCTACGTGGTGCTGCCGCTCGGCTTCTTCCTCTTCCCCGCCCACGCGCAGCACGTCTTCTTCCTGAACTTCAGTTTGTCCTCTCACTCTTCCTTTCCCCGCCACCCGCTCGCTCGTTGCAGTGCGCGCCGTCGGCATCAACTACGCGGACCTGCGGGCGCACGGGATCCGCTCGCCGGGCCGCAATTTCTACCTGCAGGGGCGCTTCGCGGAGGACGAGGCCGAGCAGCCGATCCTCGGCTGTTGGCACGTGCTGCCCGCCCGGCTCGCCGCCCGTCTGGCCGCCGCCCCCACGGACGCGCAGGTCGCCGAGCTGCTCGCGGCCTCCGAGGAGCCGGTCGTCGTCTACTGCCACGGCAACTCGTACGACCGCACCTCCAGGCACCGCTGCCAGCTCTACCAGGCAGCCCTCCCTTCCTGTTGGCTCTTCACTCTCGCTCGTTGCAGACCCTCTCCGAGCAGAACTTCCACGTGATCTCGTTCGACTACCGCGGCTACGGCGACTCCACCGGTGAGTGGGAGGAAGAGAGCGGGAAGAACGGAGGGAGCTGCAGGACTGCCGACGGAGGACGGCGTGGTGCGGGACGCGATCACCGTCTTCGACCACGTGCGCGCGCAGTGCCCCGGCCGGCGGATCGTCCTCTGGGGCCACTCGATGGTCCGTCCGCCCGCCCGCCCACTCACCGCCGCCCGCTTGCAGGGCTCCGGCGTGGCGGTGCGCGTGGCGGCCGAGTTGTGCGCCCAGCGGACGCCGCCGCACTGCCTGGTGCTGGAGTCGGCGTTCAACAACCTGCGCGACGCAATGCACGCCCACCCCTACTCGCTGCCCTACCGCCGCTTTCCGCTCTTCGAGCTCGCTGTCGTGCGGCCGCTGATGCGGGCGGGACTCGTGAGTGCCAGGGGGTGCTCTGTACTCGTCGATTGCAGGTGATGTGCTCCGAGGACCGCATCAAGAAGGTCACCTGCCCGATCCTCATGCTCCACGGTCCGTCCCCGCCCCCTCCTCCCGCCGACTGCTTGCAGCCGCCGACGACGTGATCATCCCGCTCCGGCTGGGCCGGCTGCTCTACGACGCCCGCTGCCGCAGCAACCCGCTCGTGCGGTTCGTGGAGTTCGAGCCCCACCGCGGCCTCGGCCACAACTCCATCTACCGCGCCCTTGAACTTGCCGCCATCCTCACGTACGCTCTCTGTTCGTCGGAGTTCCTTTTACCCGCCTGTCCGCGTGTTTGCAGGGAGTTCCTTAAGAAGTGCGAGGAGTTGCACGTCGCCGCTCCCCAATCCTCCTGACTTTTCTTCGCGAAATAAACGCTTCGTGGAGGGACTGGTGTTGTGCAGGATGGCTTGCAACGAGAAGAACGGCTGTCCAGAGATCGCTAGGCGGATGCGGAAGAATCTGTGCTCGCTTGCAAGCGGGTGTGGAGTGGCGGCAATCAGAATCGAACCCGAAGACGCCCCTCACGAGTTGCCATTTTTACGCATCAGTCGACGAGCCGCACCGCGTGGCGAACCCCCAAGCTCATTTCTCTTGCCTCGACTGCAAATAAAACGAACGCGCTGGAATGAACCAGCGCCGAGCGTTCCCTCCGCCCGTTCATTCTGCAATTCGCCCATTCGAACGAGCAGCCGGCGGTCGCGAGTCCCCCGCGATGTCCGCCGCCTCCACGCGCAAAGTGAGTTCTCAGCGGCCGGCAGCATCCGACGGCTTCCAGAGCGCCGACTCGGCCGACCCGACGATCCGCAGCGCGATCAACGCCGACAGTTGTGCGTCCCGCCCGGCCAGACCGCCCACTCGGCTCCTCCGCTTTCAGTCTACGCGCACCGCGGGCACGGGCGCGACATCTCGTGGAGCAACCTCACCGTCTCGCTGGTCGACCGCCGCCGCCGCGCCTGCTGCCGACGGGGCAGCGAGCGGGCGGCCGAGCGCGTCGTGGTGCGCGAAGGTGAGTCGCCGCCCGCCGCTCACCCACCCGCCGGCCGCTTGGAGTGTACGGAACGGCGAAACCGGGCGAGTGCATCGCGATCATGGGCTCCAGGTGGGCGACCTCCAGCAATCGACCGATCTGCGGGATTGCAGCGGGGCGGGGAAGAGCACGTTGCTGAACGTGCTCACGAACATCGACCAGCGCGACGTGCGGCGCCACGCGGGCGCGCGCGTCCTCGTGAACGGGCAGACGCTCACGCCCGCGCAGATGCGCGTCGCGTCCGCCTACGTGCAGCAGTTCGACCTGTTCATGGGCTGTCTGACGGTGGAGGAGCAGCTCCGCTTCGCCGCCGCCCTCCGCATGGACCGCGCCCGCTACGACGCGCGGGCGCGCAAGGAGCGCGTGCGGGAGCTGCTCGCCCGCATGAACCTCGAGCGCTGCCGCCACACGCTGATCGGCGTTCCGGGCGTCCGCCGCGGCATCTCCGTGGGCGAGAAGAAGCGCCTCGCGTTCGCCTGCGAGGTGAGCGGGCGCTCGATCGATCAGCAGTTCATTTGTGGTTGCAGCTGCTGACGGATCCCGACTTCTTCTTCTGCGACGAGCCCACCAGCGGGCTGGACTCCTTCATGGCCGTGCAGGTGGCCTACGCGCTCCACTCGCTGGCCAAGAACGACCTCAAGACGGTGATCACGACCATCCACCAGCCCTCGGACGACGTCTTCAACCTCTTCGACAAGTGAGCCGAAGAAGAACAGCTTCTTCAATGCTGCTTGCAGGATCCTCTTCCTGTCGCGGGAGGGCGGCGAGGGGCGGGTGGCGTTCTTCGGCGCGCCCTCCGCCGTGCTGCCCTTCCTCGGCGCCATCTCGCGGCCCTTCTTCGCGCACCGCCAGGCGGCCGGCGTGCGCAAACGCAGCGGCGAGGAGTCCAGCGACGAGGAGGACGAGCTCACCTGTCCGCAGAAGTCGGGGCCCGCCGAGCACGCGAGTTCTCTCCACTCACCCTTTCATTCATTCCCCCCGGTTGCAGGCGATGCGGATCCTCTCGCGCACTTCGGCCGACTCGGACGCCTCCTTCGAGGACCGCGTGAAGGTGAGAACGGACCAGGAGAATGAAGTGACCGCCGCCCCAGTTCATCCGCGAGCAGTTCGAGGCGACGGAGGTCGGCCGCAAGGAGCGCGCGCGGACGGAGCGCTCGGCGGCGCTCACGGACGCCGCGCTGAACGCCGACCTGCGGCGGCGGCGCGCGTACGCCGTCCACTGGGGCGTGCAGGTGGGCGTCCTCTTTCGGCGCGCCCTCAAGAACATCCTCCGCGATCCGATCCTTGTCTGGGTGCGGCTGGTGCAGATCGTCGTGAGTGCTGCGGTCCGTCGACTAATCTTCCCGCGTAGTTGACGGCGATCGCCATCGGGACGGTGAACTTTCAGACGCCCGTGGCGGGCCCCACGGTCGTCAACCTCGAATCGATTCTCTACAACTCGGCGCGCGACATGAACTCGCTGTTCATCTTCCCGATGATCCACGTGATCACGGCCGAGTTCCCGGTGGTGACGCGCGAGCACCGCGCCGGCCAGTACGCCGCCTCCGCCTACTACGTGGGCAAATCGCTGGCCGAGCTGCCGCAGGTGACCGTCCTGCCGCTCCTCTACGCGACGATCACCTACTGGATGGCGGGCCTGCAGCGGCGCGCCTCGAAGTTCGCCGTCCACTGCGCCTTCAACGTGCTGCTCGCGTGGACCGCCACTTCGATCGGTGCGCGGGGGATCCCTCTCTCTAATGCCCGCTCGTTCGTTGCAGCCTACGCGGGCGCCTGCATTTTCGGCACCGAGTCGCTGGCGCAGACGATCGTCCCGATGCTCGTCCTGCCGATGCTCCTCTTCGGCGGCTACTTCATCAACGTCCGCACTGGACAACGATCGCTCTATTCGTCTCGTTGCAGTTCAACGCGATCCCCGTCTACTTCAAGTGGCTGGCGTACCTGTCGTGGTTCCGGTTCGGCTTCGAGGGCCTGGAGATCAACCAGTGGGCGGACATCGGGCCGATCGCCGGTGAGTCCCGCCGCCCCCCGCCGTCCACTCCTCTGCGGCAGGCTGCGAGCACCTGAACCGGACGCGCGACTGGGCGCCCTACGTGCCCCCGAACGAGGAGTTCTGCCCCGCGCCCACCGGCCTCGACCTGCTCCGGCGGCGCGACATCGAGGACCACGGCGTGTGGGCGAACTTCCTCTGCCTCGGCGGCCTCATGCTGCTCGCGCGCACCGTCGGCCTCGTCGCCCTGCTGGTGCGTATGCGCTGGTGCCGCTAGCTGTTTGGTGGAGTGCAGGATGGAATAAACACGTGTGCTGTCGATTGCTGGAGCGAGTGGAAGAATCAGAGGCTCGTGAGCGACGGCGGCCTCGCTCTCGCCGGGTCGGTGCCAAAAGAAAGAAAACGCCCGCTTACAGTCGGTTAGCAGGTAAGCAGAAGGAAAGCTCGCAGACTCTCACGCCGAGTAACAACCCTTGATCGTTGATTCACGTTGGAGATAGGAAGGGATCACCAATTGCGAGTCGTCTGCTGTGTGTCCTCGCCGTCGGTCGGTTGGGCGGTCGGCGGCTGTTGGGCGGCGGCGATCGGCCGTCGGTAGGGTCCGTTCACGTAGCCGGGAAGTCCCCAGCCCGGGTGGTAGGGCCCGTAGAGCCCAGTGCCCCACCGGCCGTGACGACCCCCGTACTGCAAAGAAAGAGGAGAGGAAAGGGGAAAGACGGAACTCACTTTGATCATCACGAAGAGCCAGACCGCCACCAAGGCGAAGGGGGAGCAGGAGGTCAGCAGGAAGATGGAGAGGAGGACGAGCATGAACACGACGCCCATCGTTTGCGAGGGCGCGTTGGTCGTCGTTGCGGCCTTTGTCGTGATTTCGTCCCATCCATTGGAGATCCCGACGGAGAGGAAAAGGAACAGCAAGAGGAGGAGGCGGCCACTCATCCCGGTCGAGCGTTGAGCAAATGAGCGGCAACGTCGAAGAGGGCTGGAGAGGTGCTGAGGATGCAAATCGTCGCCATTTCTTTCGTGCTCTCCGTTTGTCCGCGAACGTTCACAAACAGCCGCTTCCAATTCCTGGCCTACGCCATCGAGCAATGGTTTTTTCGATATCAGACAGAACAAACGTTCATTCCACAGCACAACGGGACGATCAGACGACGGGGAGAGGAAGCCGCGCACGCGTGCGGACCATCGCAATAACAGCCCGAGCGCATTTCGTACTGAAAGACGTGCGGAAGCGAACGAATGAAAAGCGGGACTCACGATAGCAAAAGAAGAAGGACGTTCCAAAGAAGCAGTAGGGACGCGCAGGCAAAGGAACAAAAACTCGAAGAGCATAGAAGCCATACTGTTATTTCCCGCGCCCGTGCTCTTCGTTGACACGTTTGAACTCTCGGTTGTTTCCCTTCTTTCACGAGTGCAATGTGCAAATCACACGTTCGCGGTACACGCGGCGGCTGTCAGCCCGCAAAAGAACTCGTGGATCAATCTGGAAGAACATCGCCCACCCGAACGCACAAACTTTGACCGAGTGGACTCTCGACGTTCGCTTTTCGTTTGTAATCGACGCGAAGTGGGCGCCCGTCGAGCGACATCATCAATCACTTGCATTCGTCGGGGCGTTGGGTTCACGTCTTCTCCGTGAAAGTGGTTCCTTTTAAGCGGGCGAGGAACGAGAGAATTCGCTCGTTTGCTTAGCGTGCGTGAACAACTCGTGTACCCTCTGAAAGTTCACGCATTCGCTTCCAGCAACTCCAATACAAAGGGATGCACGGCCACAGCGCAACGGTGGCGTTCGCGTGGCGAGACGGCCGCCGTCGCCCGCTTCTGAATCCCGAATGTCGGTGGCAGTTGGCGCGTTTTGCCGACCGGGAAGAAGCCGACGCCGAGTGGCTGCGATCCGCTCGTTTCGTTCGATTGGCCGTGAGTTCTCCCACTTCTCTCGACTTCTTCGTTCGTTTCAGTTGACGAGTCGAAACTTCCGCGAGGTCGTCCGCATGCTGTGCGCGGGGAAAAGCGTGAAGCTCGTGGACTACGCGGAGCTCGCCGAGTTGTCGTTGCGGCGAGGCGGCGGAATCAAACTGGAGTTCTTCCACCACGTCGCCGTCCACGTTCTCCGCTTCCTGCGACCCCTGAACTTTGCGTTGAGCGGCATGTTCGTCGAGAATTCCGTCACGGATGTCTACGGAGAGGATTGCGGCGGTAAGCCTTCCAATCGACTCGTTTCTTTCATCCGCTTGAGTTCAGACCCGACCGAGTTGGAGATCGACGCTCGTTCGAGCCTTGCGGCTAGTCGGCGGATCCTCGCGGCCGTCTTCTCGTCTTTGCGACGGCTCCGTTGCCGAGTGGACGTGCTGGAGGATTTCCTGCGGCGACCGCTCCATTTGGACGAGTTCACGGCCATTGGTTATCGTAAGCACTCGTTTGATTAATTTATTCATTTGATCCTTGCTTGCAGCCTCGCTTTCGATCATCTTCAAGGCCGTCCGTGCGACTCGCATCGATTTGGGCCAGAAGTTGATCACCGACTTCGACCAGGCGTTCTACGACGAGTGAGCATTCCGTTGTGTCCATTCCTCCGATGGTTTCTGCTTGCAGCCCCCGAATTCCCGTGAACGCCGACGTGGAGCACTTGTCCGTGAGCGCCGACTTCAAACATCGCGGCCAGCTGCTCGAATTCCTGGCCGCCGTCAAGCAGAAGGCCCCGAATTTGTCGACGTTTGAGGTCAACTTCTTTGCTCGCGCCGACCGGGTTCGTTCACCCGCTTTCGTTTGTTCGATTCCCCTCGTTTCTTGCAGGGGGCTCCCGACTTGTGGCGCTTCTCGCTCAATCGGCTGCTCGTGAGCATGCGGGAGTTCTGCGCGACGTTCAGGGGCGCCATCCCGCAGC